>CAUYTI010085153.1:0-30343 GCA_963575145.1 Galago senegalensis
AATGTCTTAACACAATAACTAAGAAAATGACATGAAGGCTATGTTAACCAGTTTGATGAAAATATTTCAAATTGTATATAAAAACAGCACACTGTACCCCATGACTATATTAATGTACACAGCTATGATTTAATAAAAAAAAAGTCTAGTTTACATCAAGATTATTTCAGTATGCCTTTGTGACATCCAAAAGAATTTGTCTGAACCTTTGTCCTAGGAAACTGTGACATTTGCATATAGGAAGGAGGCAGTGGTGGACACAGAAAGAATGGTCAGGGAAAAAGAAAATCAGACGTGTGTGTGTGTGTGTGGTCACAAGAGAATCTGAGAGTGCTATAAGAAGGATGTGATCGACAGCTCAGAATCCTCCTGAGAAGTCCAGTGAGGTGAGAGCTGAACTGTGTTCATTGGATTTGGCAACATAAGGCCATTCTGAGCAAGGGACAGCAAAGTGGTCAGAGGGGCACAATCACAAGAGTGAAGGGAAGGTAAGTAAGTATTTAACAGTGCATGTCTCTACAACCATTTCAAGAAGTTGGCTGGTCAGGTGGCAGCTGAAGGTGTGATGGAATGCTGAAGAAGATCTTCAGTTTGACTTATACCAGACAACCTTTATTTCCTGATAGGAGAAAAAGGATCCCAGAGGGCGTGAGATATGGAGATGGAGGAAAGAAAAGAATAAAGCTCTTTTCTTTTTATTGTGGTAAATACATATAAATAAAATTTACCATTTCAACTGCATTTAAGTAAGTTCAGTATCATTAAGTATATTCACACTGTCACCAATGCACTGTCCATCTCCATAATTTTTCACTATTTTCAACTGGAACTCTATGCCCACTCAGTAAACTCTGCATTCTCACCTTCCTCTAGCACCTGGAAACCACTATTCTACTTTCTGTCTCTATGAATCTGACTATTCCAGGTACTTCATAAAGGTGGAATCACAGAACATTTGTCCTTTTGTATCTGGTTTATTACACTTAGAACAGGTCTTTAAGGTTTATCAGAATTTCATTCCTTTTTCAAGGCTGAATAATATTCCAGTGTGTACACAACCACACTTTATCTACTCATCCATTGATGGGCATTTGACTTGCTTCCACTTTTTGTTTCTTGTCAATAGGCTTGCCATGGACATTGGTATTAGGAGAATGAAGGTCTTGGTAAGGGAAGAGGACAGCACCTCAGGGGAGACGTCCTTAGATGGGAGGGAGGAGACTCAGGGAAAGTAGCTTATAGGAGACTAAATTAGTTTATTTACAGAGTTGAGAAAGGGGAAGTGAAGGTGTCTCAGGTAATTAAATTATCACATAATATGATGCAACATGTATAACAAAAATGAGATTTCCTATTCACAAAATGAGATTGCTTTGTACAGTTTCAGAAATCAAAGGAGATAGAATTACACAAGATATACAGAAAGAGTTATAGAAAAACACCAAAAATAGACCTTACTAATTTTGCCTAGGTAGAGAGGCTCTAAACAGCCATCTGGGAAAGCAGAATTTGATAATGGTTTGTTCATTCTCTCATTCATTACTGCACATGCAAATGTAACCATTAACAAAGTCAACTGTCAGGTGCATATCTAACCCCCAACTCAACTAAATAAACAAGCCCATAGTATTGTTTTCTATATGACAAAGGCTTTGATATCAGTCTCAGTAATTACCTACCAATTTCTCAACAAACATTTTCTTCTCTTCTTTCCTTGGGTTTTCAAATTCCTCCCAGACCCCAATACACATAAACAATGTATATAGTACTACCTTTGACTTTCCCTGTGTCTAGTCTCTAATTTAATTCACTTCTTAATTCTGTTCACTTCTAATTTCTATCTACAATTTTCCTTCTGGACCCCACTGGGAAGTTTATGCAGTTTTTATCATCGACCTGCCAGTTCCACTTACTGCACACGCGGTATGAAAGCAATCCCGAGTGATGGCCCGTGAGGACCTAAGAGTTAGGTGAGGACAAAGTTCATTCACTCTTATTCCAAATTAGTTGGGAGCGATGATGAATGCAAAGAGATTTTGAAATAAGGAATATACTTCATGTTTGAAATAAGGAATATATTTCTCCTCCTACAATCAGGAAATGTCTTTGGGTGTCAGTGATGCTTTTGGAAAAGGATGTAAAACCCAGCCAGCCACTTCTAATATTAAAGTTATGCATCTAGGAAACAATGTCAGATTTGAGAATGCACAAACCTCGCAGTCATAATTATTCATCCACTCTGTAAGCAGCTGTCTTACAAACCAGGCATGCTAGTTCCTTATCATTTCATAAATTATACAGTTTGAAATAGCTTAAGCAAAATATAGGGGCAGAGAAGTTCACAGGCCTTTGCCTATTATTTCCATAGTTTATTCTGAAATCCACCCATAAATGGTTTCTGTTGTCTGATATATTCTAACCTGGGATCCAAATTAGCATATGCATATGCTGATGAGATTAATGTCTATCTATGCATTGTAATGTCGTATGGTTTTGTGCACTTCAGCTACTGCTTTTCTCTAAAATTTATGTCATAAAGGTCTTTCCATGCTTACTTTACCTGGGTTCCATTGTATTTGAGAGTTAATGAATCTGATAAAAATTTAGTGAAAATTGACCAATTAGAGCTCCCATTCTCATCCCTCCCTTTTTTTGGTACCTAAGGGCATTATCTATTTTTATGTTAATAGTATTGATAGAATAACTGAACAGATTTGTGTTTACTGCAACCCAATCTTGATTAAGAAATGAAAATATCCTAATTTTAATTTTTGGCCTCTCCCCCCCCCCCCATTTTCGACTGCCCTGGCTAATGCTTGTGTCTTAAAGAGGGTGAGAGTGAAATGCTACAAAATCAGGTATGCTTTTCACAACAGTGAGGCTGAGGTTTAAACTAAGTTCGCTAAGCCCCTCCCCGTGGCATGTAAAAGTAGACAGGAATTTGCTTTACAGGATGTGCACACAAGTAGAAACTGAACGTGTTGGTGCTTTAATTACTGAAGAAAAATTCTATATTAAAAGTCTTTCTAACTGGGTTCAGGCAGTTGAAACCCTGAAATTAAGATTTCTAATTAAAATGTCAATTTCTGGTATATTGTTCAGAATTTATTTTGGGTAAGTTTATATATTTCCAAGATGATGACCAGCTATATGAAAACAACAACCGTGTTTAATTCCACTGACATCTTTATCGACTACTCTCCTGAAGGCCAATCTCCCCCACCTAAACTTAAGCGGCTACTTTTCTCTGTACTGTCACTCATTTCTAGGATGTGAGTCCTAAACTGGTGGTCATGGCAACTTTTCATTCTGATGCAGGGAATCTTCGGATCTCGAATATGTGGATGTTTGTTCTTTGGATTAAAAAATCAGGGAGGTCTTATAACACTCTATGACTTCTGCCTAAGTGGATGAAACATCTGCTGGGCAGAGCCCTAAGCAACTCTCTGGCTAAATTCTGCTGCTGGGAATCCTTGAGCTAATTTGTTTTCCCCTGCTGAGGGACTAGAAAATGCAATAGATTTGGAAATACTGAACACATTAAAAGTAATTCTAGGGAGTCCAGAAAGTAAAAGCAAAACACACACTACCAATAACCAATATTCTTAAAAACAAACAAACAAAACAAAGGGCCTCTGGAAGGACAATTTGCAGGAACCAGTTAAGAGATTTGTGAGACACTGAGCATTGCTTTTGCTGACCAATTTGTAGCAAATAAAAACTCTACTCTGAGATTATTAAAGCAGCACTCTGTTAGGAAAAAAATAAAAAAGGAAAACTTATGAAAAAGAGGCCAAAATTAAAATTAAATAAAAATAAGCATGAATGAGTGAGCAAGAAAGATAAAGATACTAATAAAGTACGATTTTCAGATCCACACGGGGACTCTAAAGAGCTTATTAACTGTCACCACCACACTGAGCCTTAAGTTATTCTATCCCTCTGCTTTCCAGAAGAAGAAATACTCTTCAGGAGCGCAGTGAACTTTGATTAATCGCTTTCATTCTCTCTTACTGGCTTCACAACGTAGTGGGCAAGAGCCTTAGTGGCTCAGACTAAATGCTTATGATTTCTGGGAAATATATTTAAAAGGAGCACCACAGAAATAGGTCTTTTTGCATTTTTATGTTTTCTTAATAGTTAAAGAGGCTTTTCATTTTATTAAATGTTTACTTACTCTCAAAGCAGTAGAATGTATGTCTTTTCCCTTTTATTATTTTTATTTTTAAGTGGGTCTTTGGGCTTTCTGAAGGGGGGCTGAGTAAATAGACATAACCATGGCCTGTACATAGAACCCCAATATGACTCAAACAGATCCCACGGCTGGAATTCAGACTTCAGGCAGCAGCTAGATCCTCCCTTTTGTATGACACTAACATCCCTTCTTCTCCTTTTTCCTTCCCTTTTCTCTGCCTCCTTTGCCCAGGAAACTGAAAAACTAGGAAAGGAAAGAGTGTTTTGAGACCGACTCGTGCCTTGTTTCCGAGTTTTTTTCTATCAACTGTGGGAGGCTCCCCAGTTGTCTTCTCCTTCCCAGGCCCGGCCTGCCCCGGCTCACTCCACACTGGCCACAGACTCATCCTGCAGAAGGAAATGGTCCCCACAGGAAATGGCCCTGAACTGACCATTCACAGGCAGGTGGAGTCATCTCAGCAAACTGCCTCGAAAGGGAAAACCTGATTCACATCTGAGAAATCAAATCCAGGGAGGCTAACTGAAGCTCTGTGGAAGCTGAAGGCCTCATTGTAGCCTTTAAACACAATGTCAAACACAACTTACATCCCATAGCACAGATTAACACGCCTGCCCTGTGTGTATATACTCCATCATCAGAAACATGAGGGGCCTCCCTTGTTCTACGTAAAGAATGAATGGACAAATGAAGAATGAATACTTTTTTATGATTATGCAAATGACTGATTTTTCTAATAATGACTTCTGCTCTATCTTCAGATGTTAAGAGAGACAGGGCACATTTTCTGTGGAATTCACAACTGTACTAAACAAAAATAAAATGACTGAGTTCCAGACCCAGTCTAATAGGAGCAAAACTTATCTTTATAACTCTGATTAAACAAAAAAAAATTATCACTTCTTTGAAGCCCAAATTAGCATCTTTTCTCTAGTATACTGAATTAATTAGTTGAGTGACAAAAGAATTAGTCCATGTAGGATCAAAGCTGAAACCATATTTATCTGAAATTTAAAATTGAGAACACACAGTGTTAACCCTCCATAGCTCACGTACTGTTCTTTTATGTTCTATATATTCTAAACTTCCTGTACATCACAGAAAGTGTAACGAGGGATTTTTTCCCTTCTCTTTCACATTCTTCTTCCTTTTAATATATAAAAATCTCAGAAAAGACAATGAGAATATCATAGAATTTTTCCCCTCTGGGGGTAAGAAATTTTTCCATTGTGCCCTGAAAATCTTAAATTATATGCCTTTTTTTGTCAAGCATTTATTGTATAAATACAAAAGAAGCAAAATAATTAATGCTTGATAGAGGTGGTAAGAGAGCCTTAAACAATGGAAGGGAGTCATTATATTGATTCTTAACAAGTGATATTAGATTTGAAACTGTTCTTAAAAGGTGAAAGCTCTCAACTTTGGTTCGTAAATTTTTTTTTCCTCTGAAAGTATTAATAATTTTGAATAAGAGAATTGTCGTGGGTTATTTCAATTCACTAAAATTTATATTTAGTTTTATGATATGCATAACATTTTTACTAAATGAAACACACTTGTGTAGGTATAGTTAACTTTAGTCAAGACAGGATGGAAAGTAGGTTCAGGGAGAGAGTGGAGACTAGGAGAGGGTGCTTTGATGTTGGCAGCCGTCTACAAGGTAGGGCATTATTATTATTTTTTTGAGACAGAGCCTCAAGCTATCCCCCTGGGTAGAGCGCTGTGGCATCACAGCTCATAGCAACCTCCAACTCCTGGGCTTAAGTGAGTCTCCTGCCTCAGCCTCCCAAGTAGCTGGGACCACAGGTGCCCGCCACAACGCCTGGCTATTTTTTGGTTGTGGCCATCATTGTTGTTTGGCGGGCCTGGGCTGGATTCGAACCTGCCACCTTAGGTGTATGTGGCTGGCGCCTTAGCCACTTGAGCCACAGGTGCCGAGCCGGTAGGGCATTATTTTAATCTTTGCTCATGTGAGCTTCTCCAGGGTTTGATCTTTATACAATTCTATTAATGCACGCACACATTTGTACTTCCATTCAACAAATACTTAAATACTTAAAATACTTTCTTTGCACTAGATCCTCCAATAGGTGTTAAGAATAGAAGTAAAATAGTTAAATGTGGTTCTTATGCTTATTCTTATCTCCTGACACTCTTATTGTTGCGCTGAATTAAAGGTCGGATCTGGATTTCAGGGATGATATCCATTTCCTCTCTCCACATTCTCTATCCTAGAAGAAGGACTCAGTGGTCTCTCCTGAGTCATCATGTTATTTAAAGCTTCCAAGGTAGAAGATACATTCCCTGTGAACCCACAAATCCCCACACTAACCTAGTTTAGATGTGGCAGTTACAAGCAGTAGCTGCATCCTGAGATGTCTGCAGCTACAGCAAGATCACGAGGGAACAGACAGTTACTCACCTAAGAAAGGTAATGAACACCTAGCATCCCCAGGGCCATGGGGACACTGAATCACCTTTGGTTTATACCTCATGATGACCAGTTCTTTCATCTTGTACAAACACCCTGTTTTCAAAAATACCAGGCCAAATTCTAGAATGAAATTGAAACCCCAAGCCATCATTAAGGATGATTAATCTGCAAAATGTCTTCTATAAAAAAGGTGAGGTCTACCTTAGACCTTTAATTTCAGAGTTTCAGAAATTATGGTCTCCTTAATCTTAGGTTGTGAACAATGATACGTGTGAGGTAGTTGCTGTGCTTTTTAAAGTTTTGACACTACTCATCTTTGTCATTAGATTTCATCCCGACCTTAACAGAATTCCAAATAATTACACCTCCTTCTGTACTTTTTCAAAGATGAGTTCTTTAGGAGAAGAGGTAATTAAAAAATGTAAGTCCTAACAGGTTGTAAGGCAGGGGATCAGACTTCAAGATTTTTCTGTTAGCTTTAGAGTAAAGTTACCTAATAACCTTTTTTATTCTGTCCTTGAGGAGGAGGCCATGAAACAGAATTGATTCTCAACTACAAATAGGCTGAAAGGAAAATATATTTATATCCTGAATGTCTCAAATGAAATTCTACATAATTTGTTGACCATTTTATGGCCCCAAAGTCACAAGTCTTGTGAAACTTGTCAAGCTTGTGTTGCCTGCAGGGGTCTTCACTCTTTTTTTTTTTTTTTTTTTTTTGGCCAGGGCTGGATTTGAACCCTCCACCTCTGGTATATGGGGCCGGCGCCCTACTCCTTGAGCCACAGGCTCTGCTTTCTTCACTCATTTTTTAAAAGTTCAGAATTCCCCCACCCTTCCTGGGCTTCTCCTCAAAGGTTAGAAATTTGGGGTCTCTGAGTAAGATAAAGTCACCATTTGCAAAATGAGGAGCAATTTATTATTTTAAATGGAATTGCTGCCCATTCATTGAACTGCACGAGGAATATTCTAGGTATCCTACAGGTCCTACGACACCTTATTCTGAGGGAGCTCAGCCTGCAGTGCCCATCACTCAGGGGCTACTGTGATCAGCAATGCTCCCCTTTGTCCACAGGGGGCCCAGACAAAAGACAGTATTTTTTTCATAGAGGACTTCCATGGGGTTTTAATATACTTCTATAAAAGTAGATATAATCCCTTTCTCTAGCAATATAACATTACTAGATTAAATATATCTGGGATCAAACAACAGCAAGAACAACTTGATTTCTCAGTTTCCTAATCAGCTGTAATTCAGAAAGAGAGATCAATCACACCAAGAAGGCACGATCACACAAGTGCTGCCTTCCTTCACCTGGAAATGTGCAGCAGCTTTGCACAGTGATGATCTGCAATTTGACCAAAGAAATCAGAAATTGATTTATAGTCTGTCCAAAGCATCAGCTTCCTATTTGCTTGTCCAGGACACTGTGAAACTACTATTCTGCTATGTAAGTATATTTTCCTGTTCCTCCCTTTCCTGGACCGGTGGTTAATTTTTCCTTTCTTCAGTACCACAGATGAATAATTCCTGCGGTTTCCTAATACTGCTCTACATTCAAAATGGCTGCCACTGTTCTTGCAGGCTAACAAAAGAAACCAAAGCTAGGAATTTCATGTATGCGTAGTGCAATGCACAATCCCATAAAGCACATAATTAAATAAATCAGAGGTCTGAGCCTCTGAGTGGGGCCTCCCAGATGGGGTCGTTGGTGAGCATATCTTAAATTAAAATGTGGGTGATTCTCAACCAAGTAAATTTACCAGGGGGTGTTTCTTTACCTCTAGGTTTTTAAAAAATCAGGTCAATTTTGGATGACATCACATAAATAATGACATGGAAAACTTTTTTCCCAGCTAGGTGTTTTTTCAGATGACAGAGGTGTCTCATAATCTGCCACAAAGCATAGAAACCGGCAACCTGGGTTTCTGAATGGCTGTGAAGGGCCAGTGCAGGGGCCATCAGCAGCGTAACTCAGGCGACCCTGGGACTGGTAACCATGACCTAGAGCATCTGCATCCTATATTTGGCTTTGGAGTTAATGCTTCTGGTCTCCACATTTTTAGTATTTCTAAACTTCACCACCTAATATTGAAGTGACTTCCAAGAACTAATCTTTTTTACAAACATTACAGTCATATTTGATTCTGTGGAAACCCACAGTATATGTGTTTTCATTGTGGAAGGTTATTTGGAAACCCAAGCCAATATGTTTTTTCAAGTGTGACTAAGCTGTTGTCATTCATCTTACACCAACCCTAACACTCACTAGGACCCATCCTACTGAGCTCTGTGTGCTCACTAATCCAGTCAATTCAGGGACGGAAGAGTCGGTTTGGATAAAAGAATAATAAATCCAACCATTATCTTGGTTCTATAAAAGTAATATTTGAGTGTATTAGTGAGAATGAAAAGAAAGAAGAACTAGAAAATGAACAATTTGGTAAGGAAAGCCTAAGCTTGATGTATTTAAGGTAAATTTAGCAAGTTAGAGGGAGCAGGGGAAATTCTACAAAAGCCATGTTGATGGATCCAAACTCAAAGATTTCTGAATAATAATTCCAAGGCAATTCATTAATATGCTCTATCTAAAACAATGATTGTTTGATAAAAAGGCAAAATTTTTATGGTGGTTCATAAGTGGCTTGAAATATAAAATTAAGAACCGATCATGTAATACATAAAAGTGTGGTTTATGTATTTATTCATATTTATGTATTGGATTTACATTGAATTTCTATGTGGAATGCGCAGTTACATGCAGTTACATATTGATTTTATGCAACCATCAATATATCTCAAAAATAAGTTTGTTCAATATGTGCTTTTGAAATATTGTTCATTTAATTATCCACCTCTGTGAAAAATAATCCATTTTCATTTTTATTATAGTTGTAAAGAGATTTGGATGTAAAATGTTTTTATTGGTTCAGAAACCATGGAGTTACAGAAACTCTCTTAGGTCTGTGGGGATCTTTGAGATTGTGTTTATCTACTCCCTCCCACAGCTCAGAAAGTGAAGTGACCCGCCTAAGGTCACACTAGTAGTTGGGACCATAGTTGAATCCCTCAATTCAGTACAAAGTTTTTTCTATCCCTCTATGTTCTCCAACTGTTTGTACATATGTTATCAATTATTAACCAAAAATTCTGAATCTTTCAAAAGGAGCCTTACTCAATCAAAGTTTAGTTTTTTGTAAGTTCCAATTGCCCAGAAATGTAATTATCTGTAATGGCAAAGTCCAATTTAGTGACTACTTGGCCAAATATAACATGCCAACCAATCTGAGGACTTGATAACTTTTCCATTATCTTAATCTCCCTTGTTCACTGACATCTTCACCCTTGTCCACAGACAGACTCTTATTATATGCCATCTGATTAAATCAGCTTGCTAAGAAACAATTACTCAATTATTTAGCTCAATTGGTTAGAGCCCCATGGTAACAGGCTCAAGGTCACGGGTTGGCTCCCTTGTGTGAGCCAGTTAACTTGGACCTATTCCATAACCACAGGCTCTGCTCTCAACCCCAGACAGTTTTACAAATACATGCCAGTGGTCAGAAGGGCCCTGCCAAGAATATGTGAACAGAGCAGCGTAAATCCATCAACTTTCCCAGAAAAACAGCTCAACACCAGTTTGGTTGAACATTTTTGCAGGTGAAAGATATGATTCCAGTTTCATAAATTCTTAAAAGGAATTTTAAAAAATATGAAAGCCTATGGTGAAACTTAAATTCCAGTAAGCATTTGAGATTTATAGGTAATGTTTTAAATACAAGCTAGAGATTTCTCCCAGATTCAGAAGTATTTTAAAAATTAAGTTAAGAAATTTATTTTTGCAAAATATCTTGATTTTTAACTATTGGCTAAGATTTTAAAATACATAATAGTCTTTAAACAAAACATAAGGTGTAGATGAGTCAAACTCAGTCTGTGGGATCTCATTTTTGCAAAATGTTGGTCTATATAAGTACCTACGTATATAGACATTTTAATTAATGTAACTACTTTCAGTAAGTGTATTTCACTGACCTTTTATTTACTACTAACTACTTGCTTAGCCCTCAGCTAATGTTGGAGCTGAGCTGACATTCACAAAATAGGAATGTGCATCTTTCAGTGGTACCATCGTCTGATATGAGAGGGAGATTCACGTGGGCTAAGGTAGGGGTGTTGGGCTCCACTTTGTAGATGAAGTAGGATCATTCTGGGCTTACAAAGCTTTCA
The DNA here is from genome assembly GCA_963575145.1 of Galago senegalensis. Taxonomy (NCBI): domain Eukaryota; kingdom Metazoa; phylum Chordata; class Mammalia; order Primates; family Galagidae; genus Galago; species Galago senegalensis. Next base: position 10,858 of record CAUYTI010085153.1, read on the forward strand.
AAAAATGGCTGAGTCTATTTTTTAAAATACCAAACATATGAATTATCAATGTTTTCTTCAGAAATCCCTCTGCAGGAATTCATCACTCAGTAGAACTGGAACAGTCAATTCTATATAACAACACAGTTGTGCAGTTTAGACTTTGTATTCAAAGTTGAAAACATTAAATAAAACATTTTTGTTATGGTTTCTTACTGTATAGTCATCTTTTCAAAGTCACTCAAGCCCTCCCTCCCTAGGGGTAGCAAAATAGAATGGGGACAACATATTCCTCATTCTTATCAATGCAAAGACAGGGATTTATGAAAGGAAGGCACCCGGTGTGAATATAAAAAGTACTCAGGACAGTACTGTATAAATTAACTAACATCTGGTGATTTATCAGCTAATTCACCAATACATGTTATGATGAGGCTTATGGTTTACTGCAAATTACATTATGTAACACACCAACTACATAAGCAAATCAGACTTTTTACTCTATTAGTAGACTACAAAGTCTTGTCACCTAAAAATGCCGAATTAAATCAGGAAGTATTTATTAAACACCTATTAGAAACCAGGCTCTGTGCTAAGTGCTAGAGATATTAAAAAAAAAGATTCAATATTTTCTCTTAAAGAATGTGTAGTCTAATGAATGCTTCCTCAGTCCAAAGGAACCCCAGAAACAGAGTATGAGGACTCTCGGAGTTACCAAGACAGTGTAAGAAGAGTCATGTAGATAATCTTGCTGGTTGCAGGACTTAATTTTGTTTTACACTTTTGAAATCTGATTGAAACTATGGTCTGCCCTCCCAGGAAAGGGAATATATATATAATTACATTAGCATATATAATTTTGAGGACTGCATAGATTCCCAAAAGACTATCAGGTATGCATATCCATGTTTGTAATTTACAAGTACCAGCTTTAAGGCAATTAAAGTTCTTCCAATACCACAAATTAACCTCCTGCTTTGTAGTGAAGAGCTCACAGATAGCTGGGAAGACAACAGAGGTAGGGGGTTGGTATTTTCTGAGTAGAAATATATTAATTTAGATAGACTTTTAGGACTGACTGTAAGTCATTCAATCAACAAGTACCAAGCATTATATGGGAATCAAAAATAAGTCAAAGAAACATAATCCCTGCCCAGATCTATTTTACTAGAGGGCAATCAATTCTCAGGGACTCAGAGGCTTTTTATCTACTATGTAGATTACTTACATCCTGTGCTTCCCCTTTTCTCTCTCTTTCCATTTTTATGGTCACCTGAGGACTCATTAGTGCTTCTACCAGAGGATGAGTAAAGGAAGGGAAAGGATATAAAACTTAAAATGAGTCAATTTTGCTACCTTTAAGTAGTTGAGGGAAGAAGAAGTAGCTATTACAAGGCTTATGGATTATGTGAAGATTTCAATTATCCATACTCTCTCTGTCAATCTTACCAAAAATAATTAAGGGTTGGCTCTAACCTCCATGGGATGTTAAAATGACTGATGGTTGTAGCAAATAACCACGGTAAATAAGGTGACATGTGCTAAAGGAAGATAAAAATCATAGTCTCAAGTCACAGTTTCAGGGTCCCAAGAAGCAGTCCCACAAACATCAATCCTGTGGGCAACTTTATGAATATAAAGATCAGATGCATGGGCAAGGATACAAAGTATAAAAAGGGAGTACAACATCTATGCAATGGTATACTCATCACACAACACTATAGATGAAACTCAAATGCATTTTGCTAAAGGCTTTATATTGTCTGATTCTATTTATGACATAGTAGAAAAGAAGAAGTACAGGGGTCAGAGATTGCCAGGGGTAGGGAGTGTAGGGGGAGATTTGGAGTTAGGGAGCTTCTCTGCATTGTGACTGTGGAGACATGACTCTGCACTTGCCAAACTCACAGAACTGTATACAACAAAGAGTGAATTTTACCTTATGCACATTAAAAACAATCATGGATGGAACTGGAAAATGTCCTCCTTAGCAAAGTATCCTTGAAAGGATTTAAGATTTTTCTTTATTTTTATGCTTAGGAGCCAAGTAGGTCCCTAAGAAAATAGGTCTAGGAAAGGGGGGGGGTTTGGTTTGGCAGTGACTTGGGGGCCAGGATAGCAGGGAGGTCTTTGAGGGTAGAATAACCAGGATTCCATAGTCTCAAGAAAGAGGAGTCAGGAGTAAACCACAGGCTGTCTGTTAATGTAATAAGGTGATTTAGAATTTCCTTTTTCTCTTTTTGGCATTTACAACATAATTTGGTATATTCTGAACACTATATTATATTTAGATTTTTTTCTTTCTTTTTAGATGCAGAGTGATATTTACCTATTTTCATGTTCTGAGATTTTGCATTTCATTTCAGGCTTAAGGACTTTAAGTAAAGCTGTAGTTGAAAAATAACCTCAATTTTTTGAAGCTTAAATTATTTAAAGTTCAGTAAGTAGATTATCTTGGTCATTTTACTTTAGTTCTTCATATTAAAATTTTCTTGTTTAATGAATATTAAATTAATAAAATTTGCTAATCAAATTGTCAGACCTCTGTTAAGTGGCTTGTCAGAATGTTTATTTAGCAGTTATTCCTGTTTTCTTAACATTGTGGAACCCTCTAACTATCTAATCCAGTTTGTTCCTGGTAATTGTGTTAAGTGGCAGTATTTAGCCATTATTTTTTTAAAAATTCTTTATTATGTAAATATGTTTATTAGAGAAAATTAGTAAAGCATAAAAGGTTTAAAGACAAATCTAAACAACCATAATTTTACTATTAGGCAATAATTCTTTTTTTTAACTCTTATTTTTTAGATTCACAGCAAATTTGAGTGGAATATACACTGCTTTCCAATATACTTCCCTTCCCACAATGCATAGCCACCCATTATCAACATCTGCTGCCAGAGTGGTATATTTATTACAATTGATGAGCTGATATTGATACATCATTATCATCCAAGGTTCACAATTACTTTACAGTTCACTCATGGTGTGTACATTCTGTAGATTTGGATGAAATTATAAGGCATGTATTGACCATGATAGTATTTTACAGAGTAGTTTAATTGCTCAAAAAATTCTCTGTGTTTTGCGTAGTTATCTCTTCCTTCCCTCCTAATTCCTGGCAACTACTGGTCTTTTTGTTGTTTCCATAGTTTTGGCTTTTTCAGAATGTACTGTAGTTGAAAATCATGCAGCATATAGACTTTCAGGCTGGTCTCTTTCACTTAGTGGCATGCATTTAAGTTTCCTTTATGTGTTTTCATGACCTGACAGCTCTTTTCAGTGCTGGATAATACTCTGCTATCTCCGTGTACCAAAGTTTATTCACCTACTGAAGAATATCCAAATTTTGGCAATTATGAAATAAAGCTGCCTAAACATCTGTGTGTAAGTTTTTGTGTGTAGAAATTTTAAACTCATTTGGATAAATACCAGGGAACATGATTGCTAGATCACATGGTAAAAGCATGTCTTATTTTATAAGAAACTGCCAAATCATTTTCCAAAGTAGCCGTACCATTTTACTTTCCTACCAGCAGTATGTGAGAGTTCCTGTTACTCCAAATCCTCCCTAGCATTTGGTATTGTCAGTGTTCTGCATTTGGTATTCTAATAAGTATATAGTGTTATATTTTAATTTGCATTTTCCTTATATATAATGTGGAGCATCTTTTCTTGTACTTACTTGCCATCTTTGTATCTTTGGTGAGGTGTTTATTAAGGTTTTTGGTCTACTTTTTTATTTTCATTGTTTGAAGCAACCACTTTTAATGTATTCTTTTCTTCCTATCTTTTTATTATATTTTTATACTTTTTGCATAAGTAGTTAATTAAGATTTGGGGTAAATATAATTTTGTAGCTGCTTTTTCCACTTAATATCACAATGAAATATTTTCCTTTTTTGTTAAAAAATACATTTTGTCTTTTTAAGAGCTGTGTGATTATAATGAGATTTGACATTCACCTATTCTTAGAAATTTTGGTTGTTTCTACATTGGAAAAATTATAAATCATATTACTATTAAATAAGCATGCATAAACCTTTCCATGTGTTTTGTGTTATTTTCTTAGAGTACAACCCACAAGTTAGATGATTGGGTTAGAAACATTTTTGAGGGTCTTAAACCCTTATGAGGTTTATAGTAAATTATATTACTATAATTATACAGTAATTATATTAATGCAAATAATAGCAGTTAACATTTATTGAGTTTTTAGTCTGTTTCGCACTAGGCTTAGTCTTTCCCATGTTTTAACTCATAAAATTCTCCCAGTAATCCTGTGTGGTGAGACTTACGACTATTCTTGTTTTAGGGTGAAGAAACTTGAGCCTAGGAAGATGGTAGAAGTCTTTAGTATGAGGAAGTAAAAATGACAAAGATTTGAATAAGGAAATAGTCTATGTATAGGAAGACTATTTTTCAGATGGCATTTATTCCCACATTGATTTACAAAGTTAATATAATTCCAGACAGAATTCTACAATTCAGGGAAATTGTAGATGTAAATATTTATCAGCTTTCTGGATGGTATTTCTAGACTTTTTTTTTTTTTTTTTTGAGACAGAGCCTCAAGCTGTCCCCCTGGGTAGAGTGCTCTGGCATCACAGCTCACAGCAACCTCCAGCTCCTGAGCACAAGTGAGTCTCCTGCCTCAGCCTCCCAAGTAGCTGGGACCACAGGCGCCTGCCACAATGCCCAGATGTTTTTTGCTTGCAGCCATCATTGTTGTTTGGTGGGTCTGGGCTAGATTTGAACCCGCCACCTTAGGTGTATGTGGCTGGTGCCTTAGCCACTTGAACCACAGCCGCTGAGCCGGTATTTCTAGACCTTAAAACAATGGAAGACATCATAAAAGGATGAGTTAAGGAAGATCCAACACTCTTGTGGCCATGAGATAAAGGTATGGCAACAATATAAAGAAAATAGAATTTTAGAAATAAGGGAAGAACAAAAGGACAAGGTAGCCTGCAGTGTATCTGAGCAAATATCTGTGGACTTATTATCTGATAGAGTTTGTATGGTTTTCGTCTAAGTCCTGAGTATGATTTTCTTTTGTGTGTGTGGTTGTAGGAGCTTTATATCGGACATTTCTTCATTTTATAATAGAAGTACAAGATATTGTATAAGTTTTCCTTGTTTCTTGTGTATATTTGTTAATTGTGTATAAGCTTCTGTATATGTGTTAATTTGTACCATTAATGAAACAAAGAAAACGTATATGTTTACATTTAAATATATTTATAGATAATTTGTATATCACATTAACTTTGCTTTTGATAGAAAATCCATGTGGCTAAAACAAAGGAAAAATTTATTTCCATCATAAATTTATAGAGGTAGATAGTCCAAGGATGGTTTGGTAGTTCCATAATCATTAGGATTCAGGCTCTATGTAATTAATTACTCTGTTGACCACATAGTATGTCTTTTCATTGTCCTATATGCATACCCTAGTTCAACTACCATGTATTTCAGCATGCAGGAAAGAGGAGAGTAGGTAAGGAAAATGGGGGGCGGGGGCAGGGGCGGGGATGGGGGAGTAAACATATGCTTAGCTGTTTTGTAAGGAGGTTTACAGAATTTGCCATACTGTACTTACACCTTATCTCTTTGTTCAGGACTCTTGGCCCATGGAACAAGGTACAGTGTTTGTGCCCAGCTAAAAATCAGTACTTATGTTAATAATGAGACATAAGAGAATGGATCTTGGCCTCACTGAGTAGCACTGTCTGCTCTACCTTCTTTATTTTATCTTTTTATATAGTTATACATAATATTTATTTTTAAATGTAACAAGAGCAAAAGTAGTATTTTTAATGTTAATCAGAACAATAATTCCTTAGGTTTCTCTGCTGAATGAAGACTTTTCATAATGAGGCAATATCAGGCTTTGTAGTTGGCCTTTGACACTGTTGTCCCTATGACATCATCAAGGGGCACAAGGAAGGAGACCAGGCCTTGAAGTGCAGTAACTTTTCATTCTACTCATATGGAACAATCTCTTGAAGGCGAGCAGGGCTGTGACTAAGTGCTGATACTTAACCTCTGTGATCATGCTGAGAAAAGGTCCCTAAGAGGAAACAGTCCTGTATTTTAGGATATGAAGAAAATTAATATTTTTTTAGGTTTCATCTATATTGAATTCAGTAAGAGAGATAAAAACCCTGGTGGGCAAAAATTGCATCTTTATGAATTGTGTAGGTCTATAGGTGCAAGGCCCTCAATAATAATTATTACCCATAGGCCCATGGTTACAAGGCCCTTAATAATAATTATTATTTTTATTTCAAAATATTATGGAGTCCTTTAATTATTTTAATAGCAGTGATATGATAATGTTAGGGATAAAGCTATATAAATTAAAATTATATAACTTTAGGAATGATTTCATTTAAGAACACATAGAGTTCTCCATAATTTATGCATAGAGGTGCATTTTTGATAAAATCAAGTGGCCTCTGTAATCTAAATTGTTCTCTGAAAAAATACATACATTTTTCTTATCCTCCAAAATTTAGAACTAAAAAAACAAGTAACTTTCTTGGTTTAGGATTTAGAAGTTACTTCACAATTAAATAAAGAGGCTATCCAAAGAGAAATGTTGATGTGAATTTTGCTGTGTACATTTTGCGCTGTTTTTCAGTTCCCTTGATTTTACTGCTGAAATTACAAATGCATTATTAAAAAATCTCAGAGGTACAGTCTCAAAGACTTAAATCATCTTATTTTGATCAGTTTTTGGAGATTGAAACAAAATTAACAAAAAATATTCTTCACTATGTAGAAGAGATTTAGCTGAAGTTTTTCAGTTTTGACCTTTTGCAGATGTTCATGTAGTATAATTAGAAGGACTTTCTGTACATGTCATTATTTCATTACTAATTTTTATTTTGTGCTTAAATGTCTCAAATGAGAACTAAATTGAAAAAAATGAGAAAACTTTAGAATTCCCTCCCTTTGTTCTTATTCGTTAATTCTATACCTTAAAAATAGAGATTTGGGCTGGGTATGGGGACTAATGCCTGTATCTCAGTACTTTGTGAGGTTAAAGTGGGAGGATTGCTTGACCCCAGGAGTTTGAGACCAGCCTAGGCAACATAGTGAAACCCTGTCTCTGCAAGAAATAAAATAATTAGGCAAGTATGGTGGCATGAGCCTATAGTTCCAGCTACTTAAGAGCTTGAGATACGAAATTTGTTTGAGCCCAATAGTTTGAAACTGTAGTGAGTTATGGTGGGTGCCACTGTACTGCAGCCTAGGTGAAGGAGTAAGACCTCCTTTCTCAATTTTTTTGTGTGTATGTATATAACATATAATGTGTATTATGTATGCAAGAAATAGATATATACACATATATACACCGGTACATATGTAGTATATATACTGTATGTTTGTAATATGCATATGAAATTGGACAATTAAATTCATGATCTCATCCTAGAAAAAGTGCTATATACTTCATTGCCGAGGTATCACCATGATCACCTTCGAGGTACTACTCTTGGGAAGCTACACACCAATGCCAGTGTCTATTCTACTTTTCAAAGCATTTTAGAACTCACTTTCTGGAATGCCTATGAGGCTTATTGTATGAGATCTAGCAGTGAAGTTCATGAACTCATCCTAGAGAAAGTGCTTCATACTTTCATTACTAAATATCACTAAGGTCACCAGATGCTCAAGTGGAGTACTTCGTAGGTGACTGTATGATATTCAGCAATGAGGTATGGAGCACTTTTTCTGGGATGAGTACACGAACTTCATTGTCAAACTTTGTATATACTATTGTTAGTAAAAAATTATGTTCTTTCCCTGATTTATATCAGCCACAAAGAAAGAACATCCAATGGATAAGGCATTCAGAATGGAGAAGGGTAAGCTTGTGTTCTAAAGACAATTTCTCTAGCAAGAGATGATATGAGAGGGAGATATGGGATGGAAGAGGAATGTAAGAATGTACAAGGTAGAGTTTTAGACATACAGATGCAGTCCATGTAAATTTTTCATATATCCCATATATAGAAAATGGTAGTACTTCTCCCTTGGGGAAGTGATTTTTAGTGTTATAATGACATACTGAGTTAGAGATAACTGGAGGTCGCCTGTTCTGGTCTATACCAGCTATGCATAAGTCTGGGACTCCGGTATCAGGCAGGGGTCATGTGGCTATTTGTAGTCTCTGGGCTTTCTGGTATCCTTGAGCACTTGTGTTTCTAGATAATGAATGCAAAAGAAAAGAGAAGAGAAAACTGTTAAAGTTTTTCTATCTGGTTTATTGGGTCATCTAGGTGACACTATATTCATGAATGAATCTGTATGTATTAACTCACACCTCTCTTGAATGAAAGCTACCTATGTCATACTGCCCTGCTGGGTGATGCTTTTTGTATTCTTTAAACCAAAACATAACTTTCATAATTCAAATGTATTTGCCACAGGCTAATAATGGAAAATAATTTTTAAGTATTATTCTTAAAAAGGTTGTTGTATATATTAAGAAATAATTGCCAAATCTTTAATGAAATTATTCTCCTAATTCCTAAATGAAGTATTTGTAAAGCTTCCACAACTTCTTCAGGAGTTCATTTTCTAGTGTGTTACTAAAAATATTTTCACAAAGTGCTCTAAAAATACGTTAATTAGGCGTAATAGACTTTCATATGAATTGTTATGCGTTTGTATAAATGATAATTTGGAAAAGTTCATTGAAGCCTACTGTAAAGAAATCTTATTTTCTGACAACAATCTGAAAGATATCCAGTATTAGACACTTTTACTTTAAAAGAAATTGATACAAAAATCTTTCAAAGAAAAAGACTTTCTGAAGAATTCATTAAGTATAATGGACTTCATTACTCATAATTTGGTGGCATGACAAAGCACTGATTTAAGGAGCTATGAAGTACCACTTTGGGTTAGATCATCTGCTGTTAGTTTTCTGATGTTGACAACCGGAGCCTGATTTTTTTGGGTGGAGGGAATAGGGGAGGAAGAGAAGTGTATCTTCCTTTTATTGTGTCATCTGGGAGGATTAGAGTTATACACAAATAGTTATGATTTTTCTCTATAGCTTATATTATGTACATCATTCATCAACGTATAGAAACTCTTACTGAGCCTAGTTACAGTTTGAGTCTAAACCACCTCTGGAAAGAACTTATTTCTTTTTTTTTTTTTTGAGACAGTGCCTCAAGCTGTCCCCCTGGTCAGAGTGCCATGGCATTACATCTCACAGCAACTTCCAACTCCGGGGCTCCAGCGAGTCTCCTGCCTCTGCCTCCCAAGTAGCTGGGACCACAGGTGCCCGCCACAACGCCCGGCTATTTTTTGGTTGCAGCCGTCATTGTTGTTTGGTGGGCCCGGGCTGAAAGAACTTATTTCTTAAATCTTCTTAAACAATAAGAAGTTTACTGATGTCATAGTCAGTAAACTACATGTTTAGGATTTATGGGAGTGCCCCATAATTCACATTTGTTCATTTTATATAAAAATTTTATTTCTGCCAGTTTCTTTGAAACTCTTATATCATCTTATTTTGGCTTATTTTTGTTTGGTGTGTTTCCTCTTTTTCTGAGTTATGTAAATTCTGTATAGCATTAGAGATGTGTCTTGATTCTATAGAAGAAGTTAAGTAGTGTTTTTTTTTTTGTTTCTAATATTGTTCCTAGTGATTCTCAACATCTTTTCTTGCTTTTTGCATAATTTTACTGAGCTTTATTCATTAGGAAATAGCCCATAACAACTTAGCCTCCATGTGTCACTTTTTATGACTTATGGTTCAGAGCCTGTCATCCCTAGAATAAGGTTGAGTTATTATCTTAAATGTGTCACCTGCAAGCTATGTTGATAAGCCTTTTAGCTTTTCTATGTTGTATAATCTATTATTGGCCTTGAAACCAAATGCTTCCTTTTTCTAGCATAGCTAGGGAATTCCCTATTCATTTCTTCTTGTAGGTGACCATTAGATGAGACACTTCTAGCACCTCACTGCAGTTGGAATTGCTCTTTCCAGAAAACAAATTCCTTGATTCCTTGTTATTCTATCTTTAGCTAGTTGTCACTAATTAAATATTTTTTTCTTCATCTAATGTATTTTATTTGATAGTTTTTTTTAAAATGTGACTTGTTTTTTATATAAAAGCTCACTGGGATACTTAAGGAGCCAAATTATAAGTTACTGTTTTAGGCCCTTTCTTGTCAAAACACTATTTCCCAAAGTATTTTAGTAATATATTTAAGTTTTAGATTTGTTTGCCTAAAAATCAGATGAGCTTATACAGCATGCCCAGTGTTGGTAGGAGGCAGGAAAATAGATCCTAAAGAACGAATAACTTATTTTGTACTCTTTCTGAAGATAAAACTTGTAATGCATATTAAAAATTCTTTTTTTTTTTTTTGAGACAGAGCCTCAAGTCTACCTGCTGGGTAGAGTGCTGTGGTATCACAGCTCATAGCAACCTCCAACTCCTCAACTCCTGGGCTTAAGAGAGACTCCTGCCCCTGCCTCCCAAGTAGCTGGGACCATAGGCACCCACCACAATACCTGGCTGTTTTTTTTTTTTTTTTTTTTGGTTGCAGCTGTCATTGTTGTTTGGCGGCCCCAGGCTGAATTCGAACTGCCACCTTAGGTGTATGTGGCTGGCGCCTTAGCCACTTGAACCACAGGCACTGAGCCTAAAAATTCTTAAAGTGTGAGCCTTTTGCTTCAAGATGTTTATCTGGGAAATGACTTTGTGAATAAAACCTCAAAAGCACAAGCAACAGTTGTGAAAATAAACAAATAATGTGATTATATCAAACTAAAAAGCTTTTGAGTTCAGCAAAGGAATAAACAACAGAGTACTAAGACAATCTGCAGATAGGAGACAATATTTGCAAATTCTGACAATAGATTAATATTTGTAATATAAGGAATTCAAACATCTCAACAGCAAAAAGAAAAAAAAAATAAAGCAAATCTCCCCAGTGGGTATCTGCTTTGTCTGTTTACTGGACAGGAATGGCCTAGTTAATATATCTTTCCAGGCCTTGCCATAGCCTCTTCTATGGCCATTATTCATCAGAGTATTCACAGACTCAGCAGGGCTGTTTGTAAGCTATATCCCTAATAGGCCAGAGTTCTAGAAAAAGCATGAAATTTGCTCAGATAAAAAATTTAGCAGCAGCTCGTTTAAAGGCAAACTAGTGCTGACTTTTCTTTGTTCCAACTCACTCGGCTTACTTTTTAATTTTTCCCTTTTCCTGGAGGTGTTTTCCCTTGCCAAGAATGGGGTCTTTGGTCCCAATTCTAGCTGCACAGGGCATCATGGGATGGAGGGTCTGCACCATCATCAAATACCTTCTTAATGTGAGGCATCTTAATTATTACTTCCCATGATTTTTATTATTTCAGAGCATAAGCTTTAAGGTGGCTCCTGTATTAACTCCTTCATTAGCAGTGTTATCTTTTGGTGTTATTGTGTTTCTATATATGTATTATTGTAAATTTCTCTTTTGAGGCTGAGATGCCAACAAGAGTGATGTATTTTCTTCCTGTTTCAGACTTTTGGTGCTTTGCGTACTATTCAGATAGTAGCCTTCAGGTTAGAAAGAATTGCTTTTTGTATTTGAATATAAAGAGTTAAAGTTCAGAAATCTGCAGTGATTTTTATCAAGATCACTTAGCATGTCAGCATCATAAAGAGAAGGAAAATTCTGGTTTTTTATTCTGATCCAATTTCCTATCCCCATGGCTATTCTTAGAGACAGTGTGAGCAATCTTCAGACACAGCTTAAACTAAGCTGAGTAATCTTCCTGTTAAATATTTATGCATACATGTGTACATATAAGTTTATAGTTTTTAAGGAGATCATTTACACATGTGGCATAAAATAAATACTTGGGAACTCCTTGTATGCAGGGACTGTGTCTTGATTATACTGGGTGCTGCCAGAGCTTATTATGGGGCCTGGCTCATAGAATGAGCCATGAGATGTTTATTAAACGAGTGATTGATGATTGGGACCACCAAGGTTGACTTTTGAAAGACTTATTTCCCATCTTCTTCAAAACTGCGAGAGGCTACAGGAACAGTTGACAGACCTGGGAGGTATTATCCTCATCTGCTCAAATGCTATCCTGAATCATGATAGAGTTCCAGCTTTAAGGTTCATAATACCTTTTGAAAAACATGGTCTTATTTTAAAATCGTTTCCATATTAATCCTTTTTGGTGGGGGGTGAGATTCACAAAAACATCAATGAGTGTGACCATATTTTTCTATGGAGATCTGATTAGTTTGTCACATTCACAGTAGCATTTTAGACATGATTTCAGTAAAGGTTACAGGCGCTCTTTGGCTCTCAAATTTTATTTCAAAGTAAGAGATCCCTAAGGGCTAGTTCTACTTATTTAATTATAGGACTTGGGTAATTGTTTTATAAAAGCTTCCTTCAAGTTAAATTTATAATTTAATACAAAGTGGTAAATTGGTAAACCTTTAACATTTATATCATGAGACAAGTGATGTAGCTCAGGATTAAATAAGGGAAAATCTCAGTATGTATAATGGTTGAATTAGAAATGACAATATTTGTATGTTTTTCACCAAACTTGAAAGAATAAAATCTTCTGAAAAACACTGTATGCAATTGACCTGAATGACATAATTGATAAATAGCCAATGCAAAAACATTTGTAAATCATAAAAAAGCTTATTTTTTTTTCTCAAGTCACAGCTGTCTTCTGTGTGTAGGAAAGTGTGCTAGATACTGAATCTTAGAGAGGTCTGTGCTGGCATAGAGCCTCTAATCTAGCAGGGCGTGAGACAGACAGACATAGGGTGTACATTTCCAAGATAGTTTGCCATAGGTCCAGCAAGAGCATGCTGATGTATTTAGTACAGAGTAGGTTAATGTTGCATTAGTAAATGAAAGTGACCCTTCTTTTAGCCCTGCTTGTCAAACAGCTACTAAGAAAGTGTTTTTTTTAACCCTTAACCACCTTTATCCTATACACTATGTAGTGTGTGCTTCTATAATAGTGTTTACAATTCCTCATAGGACATAGTGTACAAAAATGAGTGCAGGATGGGAGGTCTGGGATTCCCACTCTCCTGGATCAGGGAAGAATTTATAACTATTCGAAATCAGAATTAACAATATTAATGTCAAGTATTAAGTAACCTGTGCCACTTGTCAATAGTCACACTTTTTCTTTCAGCAGTGTAAAACTTTTTTTTATCAAGTTAGAAAATAAATGTTTATTGAATAGGTATTATGAGCCAGGAACTATTCTTGATATTGGGATAAAACAATTGAGACATAGTACCTGTTCTAAGGAATATGATAGTCTGATAGAGAAGGAAATAATTAGACAAATTATTACAAGAGATTGTGAAAACTATTGTGGGGACATTCAGAGGACCTAGGGGTAGGAGAAAAGATTATAATGTTATAATGGACACTTTGATGTCAGGAAGCACCATGAAAAAAAGTTTAATAGATTCTATATACCAAAGTCAGGGATTGTTTATCTCTAGGAAGACCATAATGTAGTCACCAAGCAGAAGTAACCTATCAGTGTTGTCAGTTAAAAACCAGAAAACCTTAAAATCTCCAAACTGTAATCTGGTATGGCTCTATGTTATGAAAGAAAAATTGAATAGACATTTGAATTAAAAAGATAAACAAGAATTAATATTTTTCTACATATGTAAAGAGGGAAATATTATCTGGCATGCCTGTTAGGTAAGTAGTTAGTTGCTAGTATTTTGGCCACTGAAAACATATGCTTTATAGTAGTGCTCCTCAAACTATCTGTGGTGAAGCATCAGGTCTTTTTTTTTTTTTAAGTTACTAATAGTCATTCTGCACATAACTACTATACCACTCCTACCATGTGGGACCCAAACTGGTCAAGAGGTTCTACTCACTGATGTGTCACAACAAAGTCAAATTGCTGTAAAGTTTCTAAGTACTTACTCTTAATTTGTGTTCTTATGTTTTCAGGGACCAGTAAGAGTGTTTGGAATGACAGCAATTTGAGGTCACATTTTGAGCAGCAATTCAACAGTATAACTAGGATGAATTTTTTTTTAAATATTTTACCAGATAATTTAAGTCTCTTTGTTCAGATTTCATCCTTACCAAGCAGTCCTGTGGCTGGACATTCAGTTTTTTAATTTCCTTACATGACAAAAATATTACTATGACTATGGGTATATTCCCTGCTGTCAGCTAATAGCTTGGTGTCTGTACCTTCTCCTTTGAGTCTGAATTTTTGTTCCTGGGGCCTGTGGTTCCATCTTGGAGATTAGAAGCCTGAGTCAGCACATTAGCTTCATTTATTGACAGCATTGCTTCATTGATTCATGCATTCATTTGTTCATTCAGCAAATACTGCCTGAGAAGTTGACATTCAACCAAAGAACTGCAGGAAGGAAGAGAGTGAACTAAGTGGATGTATAGGGCAAGAACTTCCCAGAAAAGAAAAAGCAATGTTAATTGCTTGAGATATGAGAGGTAAAGTCAGGGGCATCAGTTCATGTAGGGTCTTCTAAAGCATCATTTGGAATAAAATGATAAATCATTAGAGGATTTTGAGTCAAGGTAGAAATGAAAAAATTCTACTTAGATTTGAACAAATTTGTTCCTCTTTGATGTGTTGAGAACAATATGAATGGGGCAAGGATGAAATTAGTGTAATCAATTAAGAGGCTATTTAAATAAACCAAACAAAAGATGATGAGATAATTGGATTAAGTGAGGTCAAAGCAGTAGAGAAGGTGAGAAGTGTAGGATTTAGGGATAATTCAAAGATTGTGCTGATAGGCTTTACTGACAAATTAGATATGGAGAGAGAGTGTGTATGTATAGGTGTGCATATGTGCACACACATGCCCATAAAAGAAAGGAGAAACAGAATGGAGTCAGGGATGATTTCAACATTTTTGACCTGAGAAACGGTTTCTATAAATTAAGAGTGGCATGTTTGAGGGTGACTGTCAGGAGCCTGGTTTTAAGTATGTTCATTTTAAGGTGTCCCTAGATACCCATGTAGAGTTGTCAAATAAACACTTGGATGTATAAATCTGAAGTTGCACTTGTAGAGATCCAGTCAGAGGGTCATCAGTCTAACTAAAGGGTTCAAAACCACAGGCGCGGATGAGATCACCAAGGGAGTAAATGTAGAAAGAAAATGGAAAAAGTATTTTTGAACTGGACACTGAGATTTGCCAACATTTAGTGATCTGAGAAGTAAAGAGGAACAAACAAAGGAGAGTGCCATGGTAGTGGGGTGGGGAGGATACCAGAGCTGTAGAAGGAGACCAGAAGTCTGTGGTATCCTGGCAGCCTGGAGAGGAAAGCAGGTCAGCTGTGCCAGTACAGCTGAGTTTGTGAGAGGAGACCTGACACCTGAGCACTGGATTCAGCCTTGTGAATGTTGTTGGTGACACTGATGAAAACCCGCCTGGAGTGGGTTCAAGAAGCATGGGAAGAGTGAAATGGGAGATAGTGACGACAGTTCTTACATGGAGACTGTTTTAAAAGAGGATAGAGAGAAGGTGTGGTACCTGTGAGAGGGAGTGAGGGACTTTAGGAAAGGCTTTTAAAAGTATAATGTGGAGAGAGTTTGTGGGAAGAGGGGGGAAAAGTCCAGTGGAGAGGGAAAAGTTAATCATGGGAGAGAGAATTGCTGTAATTATTTTCTTGATCTAGTTTCCAGGTGCAGGTTTTGGACTTGGATAGGAGCATGGCCATTTATCTGTATTTATAGGAAGAGAATATGGAATATACAGGTATGGAGACATTTATGCAGGTGGGTAGATAAGGAGGTGCAGGAGCTCTTCCAATTATATTTGCTTTCCCAGAGGAATGGCAACAAGGTCATCAGCTGAAAGTAAGGAAGAGGGAGGAGACGTGGGAGGTTTAAGGTTTAAGCAGTATGAAATAGGCATCTAGGAGAGTAGGAGAGTGAATGAACCAGACAAGTATGGTTGCCAGGCCAAAAGAAGGACCTTTCTGAGATTTGTGATCATGAGTTTAGAGGAAGACCAGTCAGTACAGTTAAATATTTTTCTCTAGACACAGTCAGCTGCTTAGAAACAGAAATGAAGTTCACATATAGGTGATACAAGATTGGAATTACAATGAGTCCTCTGTATCTTGGGTTCTGCATCCAAGGACTTGATTGTGGATTGAAAATATTAAAAAAAATAAAAATAAGAAAATATGGTATAACAACTACAGTAGAACTTCTATAGTTGATTGCCTTCTTGTATTAACCAACTCCTTAAGTTGACCTAATTTTCATAGAACACGTATGAATCATATGTATGTATCAGTACAGTAGGCCTAGTTCCTTATGTTGACCACTTCTTATGTAGACCAGTTTCTTACACTCCCTGGGTGGTCAACTTAGAGAGGTTCTACTGCATTTACATAGAATTTACATTGTTTTTGATATTATACATAATCTAGAGATGATTTAAAACAGAGGTTCCCAATCCTTTTGGCACCAGGGACTAGTTTCATGGAAGACAATTTTTTTCACAGACTTGGGGTGAGAAGGATGGTTTGGGATGATTAAGCATATTACATTTATTGTGTACTTGATTATTACATTGTAATATATAGGGTGGAAATAAAGTTCATGTGCAATTTAAAATAGTTTAACATAGTAAATTTCACACAAATTTTATGCCCACTGTGTATAACAAAATAATTATGTAACTCACCATAATGCAGAATCAGCGTAAGCCATGAGCTAGATCCCTCCCACATGCAATCTACAGTAGTGTGTGTGCTGTTATGAAAATCTACTGATGTGGCTGATCTGACAGGAGGTATTGCTTGGCTATGATGTGAGTGATGGGGAGTGACTGTAAATACAGATGAAGCTTCACTCACCTGCTCACCTCTTGCTGTACCACCCAGTTCCTAACAGGTCACAGACTGGTACCATTGTACTGCCCACAGATTTAAAGGGTACAGGAGGATGTACAGAGATTAAAAGCAAATATATAAAGGATGTGAGCATCTGAGGATTTTGGTATCCTTGAGAGAGTCTTAGAACCAATTTTCCTGCCTATGCTTCTATAAGTAATGATGGGCTTCTCTAGAAGTATTCAAGCCACCAGGAGTGTATTCTGGTAGCAGTGGGTCATTTCCTGCGCTTGCACCTTCTTACTTAATTAGGCAGATACGTATTGAGTAGTTTACTCACTTGCATTTGGGCAAAAGCCTATTTTTTTCTAAGACTGTTTCGACTCAGCATCTCCCTTCTCTTCTTGGAGGTTGATGGCATAGTGTATTCACTACCTAAGTAGTCTATTATGGTTGTTTGTTAAGAGATCTGAACTTAATTTGGTAGTATCTCCTAGCACCATCAACCTTGTTGTTAAGTAGAATTGAATTTAGAACTGCCAACTAGAAAAATCTGTTTTATAGGTGCTGACTGTACAATATTCTCCTGATTGCTAAGGCCTCTAACCTAGTATTAGCTCAATATTAGTTCCTGTCAGCTCTTTTTCTCTTAGAGTCTCATTTCTAATAAAGGGATGCTTTTGGATAGGTGTATCAACTTGAGCTATATTTAGAGTTTATCTTCCTGATAACTTTCTCCAAATGTCTTATTATTTCCTATCTCACTCACTTCTTCTGCCTGGAATTTTCTAACTCCCTACTCTTTGGCCAGTAAAGAGTTATCAATTTTAATGTAAGAATTTGTCCTAGGCAGTTTTGTCACTTGCATACAACTCAAATTTTATCAAGGACTTAAAATTAGTATCCTCTCTCAAGGATACCAAAATCCTCGAATGCTCACATCCTATATATATTTGCCTGTACATCCTCCTGTACCCTTTAAATCTGTGGTCACCAAACCCTGGGCAGTGCAATGGTACCAGTCTGTAACCTGTTAGGAACTGGGTGGTACAGCAAGAGGTGAGCAGGTGAGGATAGAGATTAATGAGATATGTTTCTGCTCTGAAATAATTCCCACGTTGGCCTTTATTGGATTTGTGCTTACCATCCAGTTTTAAATAGTAGGATTTATCATGAATTTTTATTATAATATCTACTTCAGTCTAAACTGGTGATATTTTTTACATATTGGAGAAAATTTTAAAACCATTTTTATCCGATGACTTGATGTATTTTCCATTTAATCACTGTTTTTAGATTGAAATTTTATCAGCCCCATTTTTATAGCATATTTTCCATATATATGGTAATATAAGTATATGTATTACGTATCTGTATGGATTTTTTTCATTGTCTACAGATACTTATTTGGTGAAATTTTTGCTTTTAGTTATGTTTTTCCTCTATCACTGTGCTTGTTTCCTACAGTCCCATTTATTTTTGTCAGGTTTTCCCTCATGCCATCAATCTGTCTCATTTGTGCAACAGTTATGTTTCTTTTCCTTTTTCAAAGCCACAAAGTGCCATGGATGGTCTTTTGTTTGGTTGGTTTTCATTCGTGATGCAAATACAAACCACTGGAGTATGCATTTTTGAATCTTGTATACATATTCCAGATTTAACTTTATATTATTATGAAGATATTCATTATTTGGGCAGCCCAGAATGGCTTTTTCCTTGAGACACTCTCTGCTTACCTTTTGTAATGTTCAGATGGCAGATTTTCTTTCTTTCTTTTTTTTTTTTTTTTTTATTGACTCATAACTGTGTACATTAATGCACTTCTGGGGTACAGTGTGGTGTTTTCACACACAATCCAAAATACGTCCATCAAACTGGTTAACATAGCCTTCATATCATTTTCTTAGTTATTGTGTTAAAACATTCATATTCTACTCATAGAAAGATTCACTTGTACCCTTCTAAGATAAACCACAGAAGTGAACCCTCCAATCTCCCTCCCTCTACCTATTCTTCCCTCCCTTCTCCCTTCCTCCTCCCCGTATTCTTAGGTTGTTATTAGGTTATAGCTTTCATATGAAAGGCTTAAATTAATTTCACAATAGGGGTGTGTACACTGGATACTTTTTCTTCCATTCCTGTGATACTTTGCTAAGAAGAACACTTTCCAGCTCCATCCATGTGAACATGAAGGACGTAAAACCTCCATCTTTCTTTATGGCTGCATAGTATTCCATGGTGTACATATACCACCATTTGTTGATCCATTCATGGATCAATGGGCACTTGGGCTCCTTCCATGACCTGGCAATTATGAATTGGGCTGCAATAAACATTCTGATACAAATATCTTTGTTTTAATGAGATTTTTGGTCATCTGGGAATATACCCAACAAAGGAATTGCAGGGTCAAATGGCAGGTCTATTTTTAGTTCTCTAAGTGTTCTCCAGATGTCTTTCCAAAAGGAACATGTTAGTTTACATTCTCACCAGCAGTGTAGGAGTGTTCCCTTTTTCCACATCCACGCCAGCATCTCTGGTTTTGGGATTTTGTGATATGGGCTAATCTCACTGGAGTTAGATGATATCTCAAAGTAGTTTTGATTTGCATTTCTCTGATGATTAAGGATGGTGAGCA
>CAUYTI010085155.1:0-22171 GCA_963575145.1 Galago senegalensis
AGACAGAGCCTCAAGCTGTCCCCCTAGGTAGAGTGCCGTGGCATTACAGCTCACAGCAACCTCCAACTCCTGGGCTCAAGCAAGTCTCCTGCCTCAGCCTCCCAAGTAGCTGGGACCACAGGCGCCTGCCACAACGCCTGGCTATTTTTTGGTTGCAGCCATCATTGTTGTTTGGCGGGTCCCAGCTGGGGATTTGAACCCACCACCTTAGGTGTACGTGGCTGGATTTGAACGTCTTTTCATGGGGTTCTTTATACCTGTGTATATTCTTTGAAAGGTTGTTTAGATAATTTGCCTCTCTTTAAATTGTTCTGGTGTCTTATCTTTCAAAATACTATTAATGATTCACTCGATTTCTTTAATAGATGCTAAATTTCTTTAATTAGATTATTCATTGCTATTTGTGTGAGTTTGGCAATTTGTGTTTTCCAAACAATTGCTATGTTTTATGTAATTCATGAAAATTACAGACATATATTTGTTCATAGTTTTCTTTTTTTTTTAATGACTATAGGATTAATTTAATGTGTAAGGACCACTCTTTCATTTCTGATGTTTATAGTTTGTGAATTATTTTTTATTCTAGATTGGCTTATCAATTTTTAATGATCATTTTTAAAGCAATAGCTTTAGATTTCATTGATTTTTCTCTACAGTTTTCATGTTTACAATCTCATTGATTTTGGGTCTGATTTTCATTATTTTTTTCCGCTTGATTTAAGCTACAATTACTCTTATTCTCCTAGAACTCCTAAAATGGAAGATTAGACTATTGTATTTAGATCTTTCTTCTTTTCTAACTACCCAAAGCAATCTACGGATTTAGAGGAATTCCCATCAAAGTACCAACATCACACTTCAAAGAACTTGGGGAAAAAAAGTGCTTGGTTTCATATGGAACTAAAAAAATCCTTGAATAGCCAATGCAATTCTAAGAAATTTAAACAAAAAAATCTGGAGGCATCATTTTACTTGTGACGTTAGGTTATACTACAAGTCTACAGTGATCAAAACTACATGATAAAGGTGGAAAAATAAACATGTAGATATATGAATAGAATTGGGAACCTAGAAATAAAACCAGCCACGTATTGCTGTTTGATCTTCTATAAACCAAATGAAAGGATAGACTGAGGAAAAGACTAACTAATTAACAAATGGTGCTAGGAGAACTGGTTAGCCACATGTAGAAGATAGAAACTGCACCCACACCTCTCACGACTTACAAAATTTGACTCTTCCTGGATAAAACATTTAAAATTATGACACGAGATGAGAAACATTCTAGAAGATAGTGTGGGAAAACTCTTAATATTGCCCCCCAAAAAGATTTTATGAGGAAGATCCCCTTGGCAATCCTAGTAACAATAAAAATAAATGAATGGGTCATGATCAAACTAAAAAGCTTCTGCCCAGCTAAGGGTGCAACTACTAAAGCATATAGACAACCTTCAGAATGGGAGAAGATCTTCACACGCTATGAATCTGACAAAGGGCTGATCGCAAGAGTCTACAGCAAACTCAAATTAATCAAGAAAAGAGCAAACAATCCCATTTGTAAGTGAGCAAGAGACATGAATGGAACTTTCTCTGAAAAAGACAGACGAATGGCCAACAAACCCGTGAAAAAATGTTCATCGTCCCTAATCATCAGAAAAATGCAAATCAAAACCACTCTGAGAAATCACCTAATCCCAGTAAGATTAACCCACATCACAAAGTCCCAGCTGCAGATGCTGGCGTGGATGTGTAGATAAAGGAACACTTTTACACTGCTGGTGGGAGTGCAAATACTGCCGTGTGCTTTTTCAAACTGAGATGGAGTTCAGAGCACTCGAGTTCTCTCACTCTTGAATATTTCCTGGTGCTTGGCAGCAGAATTTTAATCACACATTGATTTGCTCTTTCACACAGTTCCAGTTTCTGCTTTACCAGCATCTGCAAAACTTCCCTGCTTAATACATACTTGAGCGCAACCTCTGGAAATTTGATGTTCATTTTCCTATCTGTTTACTATGGGGTTAACTTATTTTTGCTGGCAAAGAACCACCAGATTGATTGCATCAGGATAAATGCACAATGATCCGCTACATGAATAGCCATGACGAAAGGTTCAGTGTAGAAGTTACTGTATATTATGAAACTGGAAATATCATAAAGAAAGACAAACATGCATTTTAGGATGGGTTATCTTAGATCAGAAACATTTCTGCTTGTTTTATAAAATCCAAGAGGAATTGAAGAAAATTGTCCAGGCTAGAATATTTAATGTATATACAACTGAATATAAAAAAGACAGGGTCTTCTTAGTGGGCTAGGAAAGAGGACAACTTTATTTTAGAAAATTAAGCAGAGAAAGCTTTGTCAACAAGGTCAAGTTCAGATTCATATACGACTAAGCACAGGGATCCTTAGTTTTTCTAATGGTAAGATGTAAACGCTACAAAATTGTCTGGCTTGACAACATAGTCTGTCTGTGCTCATGGGGTCTAGGCGTGAAAAGATAGAGAAGAAAAGGAAGAATAGGATAACAGAGGAAAAAAAAGGAGTAGGGAAAAGAGAGGGAGAAAGAATAATAGGAAGGTCATCAGTATATAGATAATGGGAAATTAGTTGCAGCTTTGCTCTACGGGAGCCGACTTCTAAAAATAATTCATCTAATATCTCCACTAAAAACGTTTAAATTATTCAGATAAAAATATCTCTATTTTCTATTTGAACATTTTAAAACTTTTAATCGAAATAAGCAAAATCAAAAACAAAGTAAAACTTTATATTCCTTCATATTTAACGTTTTGCACATTCACCGTCATACAGATTCTTCAAAATGAGGCGCTGCGTGCTAAGGAAATTGCACTCACACACAGAAGTTTGCTTCTCTGGATGTGCATTCAGAGTGAGAGTTCAGAGACCAGAAGGGATGGAGCAGAGTGGATCATAATCTCACACTTCTAGAACAGAATTTCCTAAAGTTTCTGTCTCATGCCTAAGAACCATCTAGAGAGTTTATTAAATAGCATTTTTTTTTATTCAATCACTAAAGATTTTAATTCAGGTAGACATAGGTTAGGAACCTATAATTTAAATTTTTAGGAAGCACCTCAAGTAATTTTGAGGTAGATGTTACAGAAACCATTTTAAGAAGTCTGGAATCATCAGAGTTCTACCGTGATGACTAAAAGGTGGACATTCTTCCGAGGACTGTGAGGTATTTCACAGAAATGTTAAAGATGGAACAGTCCTGATAATTAGTAAGGCCCTATCCCAAACATTTTTAGCACCTAAAACCCTTGCCGGATGTTTGTAATGACTTATTTAATGCATTCTGCACTTAGAAGTTATAATTAAACAGCGGATTAGTTTGCTTACACAGAGTAAATGATGGTGAATAAAAAAGGAGTACAGTGGTTCTGCATGTAGTTTGAAAACTGTATAGGTAAAAACAATGGTAAAATTGAACAAAACATTTGGGGCAGGCAGTTTGGAAACCTCAGATATACTCTGTACAGGGTGAAGAAACATAATTTAAGTTTATTAAAGCAGTTCTGCTTTTAACATGTGTCATTTTGAAGAACGTTTTTAATCAATGGCTTATTAAAACAATATTCCACTTGAAATACTTTATTTCTGGCATTTTAAATTTTAATGTGACACATATTAATCCGTATTATGGTACCAGTTGTAATAAAACACTTCACAGGAGGCATTTTCTTACTTTATTATGTCCTGTTTCCTGAGATCATTTTTTTATATCTTCTGATGTTGAAGGCTCCAAAAGTATAAAATGCATTCTACTCTAAAATGTAGAAAAAGAGTGTACCATCTATTGCCACTGATGTTTTTGGTTTAGCAATAGTGTCTGTGATGACAGCAATAAGACCTTACAGGGTAGTTTGCTGTTTAGTGAAATGTATATGTCTGTATATTTTAATTTCCCCAGGGAGAAATCCCCAGAGAATTGGAATGGAAAGCAATGATGATTTAGATTATTTCCAAGTTGTAGATTCTCTCTTAGGGTAAGGGAGAAAAAAATACACATACCCACAGAGACTCACACACATACCAGTACGCACAAACACAGCATTAAAACAAAGTGACTATGTTTAACATTAATTTCTTTTATTTTTCTTCAGCAAGGAAATATGGGGGCCTTTATCATTATTATTTTTTTAATTTTCTTATACACATACATGTGTTTATTTGGTTTCCAATTTTGCCTTCACAAAATTAAAAAGGCTCAAAATTTAATAGCAATAACAATGTTTAAGATAAGGACTAGAAACAAAAACCTCGTAAAGAACGAACGAAGACAAATACATTCAGAAAAGAAATCAGATGATAGCTGCAACAAAATATTGAGCAATAATAATAATAATGCAAAAAAGGTAACATTCACATTGTCAGATAAGGGTTTGTCTATTATAGAATGCTTTGACTCTGAGGTTCACTATGGAGTCATCACTTAACTTCTTCCTTTTTGTTTTTCCCAAAGGCTCAAAAAATAGACAACTCATATTTATAAATAAAAATAAAAGATAATTTCAAAAAACAGATCATGTCAAATCCTATAGACAATAGAAAAAGAAGAAATACTTCAAAATCATTCTACTTCATCTGGATACACCTGATATTAAAATTGGAAAAAATATATTATTACAAAGGGAAATTATAAACATATTTCACTTATGAATGAGGATGCGGTATCCTAAACAACATATTAACAAGTTGAATGAAAGATTAATGTTCAAGTACTGTACTTTGGTCAAAATTAAATCCAATTTATGTGAGAGTCACTCTTTTTTTTTCTTTTCCTTTCCCTCACTCCCTCCCTTAATATTAATTTCTTATATATTGAAAAGGAACTAAAATTGTAGGACTGGAGTGTTCCCAATGCAAAGAAATGATTTCTTGAGGTGACAGATGCCCCAATTATCCTGATTTGATCATTCAACACTGTGTACATATCGAAATATTTTATGTACCCCACCAACATGTAATAATATTATGCATCTATAATAAGAAAACATAAAAAATTACTAGAGCTTTTTTGCAAGATACATGTTTTTGTTTTCAAAGGATAACTCAACCTAGTTAAAAACTCAAAATACTTATTTTAAAAAAAAAATTGGATGAAAAGTTAAGACAATCTGGAGAATATACAATGTGAGGTACAGATTAAATAAAAAGAAAAGACGTAGGAGACCAATCACATTCGGCTGCTAACCATTAGCATTCAAGAGGGAAAGAACAACGTGGCCTTGTAATAATATAAGCTACAAAATCGCCCTGATTTACTTCTAAATCTTCACTCTTGCCGCTTCTACGCTTCATAACCATAATAATGTTGATAATAGCCAGGAAAATTTTCATGGCACGTTTTCACTCGCATAATATACTTTTTTTAAATTTTGAATTCAGACGAGGGTACACATTTTTAGATTATACTGTTCTGCCTTCCAAGGCTCCAGAACTGAAAGAACCCCTCACCCAGGGGGTGTGCATTGTGCCCAGTGGGTGAGACCCCCCCAAATGCCCTCCCTCCTGCTAATCCTTCTCTCCCCTCTCCCTCCTCTCACTCATCTCCTTGCCTCCTACTAGACTTTATTTGTGTCTTATTGTTCATATTGTGTGATATTCTTATTAGTTTCCTTTTTAAAATTAATTCTTCAAATTGAATTCTCTTTGTCTCTCTCACACGCATACACACAAACACAGACACTCCACATCTCATGTCTCCAGTTACTTAACTTGTAATCAGCTTCCAGATCTTTGGTGCTGAGGACACTTCCATCCAGAAAGCTTCTGGCTGCCACCTTCCAGCACAGCACGTCCTTGATGGCTGCAGTCTGCTCACCCTCCACCCAGCACCTGAGTGCCTGGTGTTTGTTTTCTCTGCCCTGTTCTCAGCAGCTTGGTGGCGTCTGCGTTACTTATCTGTGGAGCTCAGCGGTTTGTTTGCATTTTAATTTAAATCCATATGACAACTGTGTGAGGTACGTTTTACTCACCATTGATCATAGGAGCTAAGGAGTTTTTCCATGTTCATGCAACCAGTAGATAGTGGAGAGAGGCCCTGAAAACACACCTGGTGGTTCTGAATGAACTTTCCTCTACAGATAACAAACAGGGCCTCGCCTCCTGCCTGCAGGTGAATCTGCCTCCTGCATGTACATTGAAATGTCTGCTCCAGGGTTCCAGTGACCAAGACTTTTCATTGAGTGAGAATTAATAGACTTTTAATTTCATGTGTTTTTATAAGAAGTAGTTGAGTTATTTTTTTTTCTTTTAATTCTACAGATTTTGTTTTAGAAATGCAGGCACCCAGGATTGAGCCAATGCTTTTAAATTCATAGTACACCATCATCATTGATTCATGCAAACCCATCCTTTATTCCTGTATTCCTTTGGATCCCCACCCCCCATTCCTTTTCCTCTTCCTGTCCATAAAGCCATCGTCATGCTTATATATTTAATGTATTTCTGTCACAAATAGGTTATTTGGTTTGTGCAAATGTGTTGCATAGAAATAAATTGTTCTAGACACATTTTTTTTCCATCTTATATATATAATTACTTTTTTGTTCAGCCAAATACTTTTAAGATTTGATCACTTAATTTAACTATTTTCTAACTGCTGCGTGGAACTTTATTATTTTTTCTGCAAGTTTTCCCAGTTTAATTTCCCAGTTATTGGGAGCAATAACCACAAAATCAGATTGCCCTACCTGTATGGCCAATATGACTGCAATTAACATCATTGAACATTTATTAAGATTACATTCCCAGAAGAACATTTAGACTATAGGTTTGCACATAGTACATTGATTAGGTAGCCACCAGATTCCCCTTGAGACTATTTATAGTACTTTGCAACCCTAACAGCAGAATAACTATGACAAAACACATGCTGTAATTTAGGGGAGAAGAGAGATAGATCCCAAGTGGCAAACTGATGTACAGAACCCCAAATTCCATAGGTAGATATTGCAAATGTCCCCTTTCATACAGACGGAAATGCAGAAAGCAGCCTGGATTCTGCTCCCTGAAGAGAACAGGTTCTGTGGAATCCATTCCATGGATCTCTATAGCCCCTATCTCCATATTCTGGGATGTTTCTCCAAGTCCATTATCTCACTCAGAGAATACCTGATTAGGTCAACCTTAGGGGACCCAACCGTCGTTTTCATTCTTATCCAATGGATTAGATCTTCAGTTGCACAGACTTGATGCTTAAGAGCCCTAGTTTCTTTGGAATACACATTTCTTATGGCTTCTAGCTACTTGATTCCTGTCAATTCCATGCGAAAATCTCCATAACCACAGGTCTTTTCCTAAGCCTTCTCCCTAGATTTGATACTTTTCTCTCTTTGCCTGACCTGGCTGTTAGCTCTTTTCTCAACTAAATCACGGGTAACTTGTGCACTTAGGTAAGCGAGCAGCCACAATTCTTATTCTGCCTCCCCTTAGCTGTTTGGTCTAATTCAGAGAATCTATTGACCGCCAACTTAATTTACTAAAAGTTTTATAAATGAATGTGAAAGCCATATTTTCCTTTTAAATCTTCTCTGGGAAACCTGTTTAAATTTGCTTTTGATTCCAGATACATGTCTTATTTTATTTTTTCAGGATTTGCAGTAAAGAAACTGTTGCCTTTGCAACCCACAAGGTCCCTGAATTTGTGAATTAAGTTTCTTTTCTTACTTGTTTCAAAGTATCATATTCTTTTATGGGCCCAGCTTCTTGTAGCATCCTTCAACATCCAGCCGCAGTAAACATCAAATGCTTCCAACATTCTTTTCTGCAGCCGTTTTCTTTAAGACGTAAGTTCCTTGAGGTGACAATTTTACCAAATATTTTTTCCAATATAGAACTTGCATCAGCTTCCTTGCTGGCTCTGATAATACTTTTCTTCCTTTCTTATCCTATTTCCTAAGCCAAGAGCACTTATTTTGGTTATGTTATAGGAACAAATCATCATCGATGATAAGCCACAAATTAAAAAAATAGAGGTTTATTTCTTTCATTTATTTATTTTTATTACATCATAGCTGTGTACATTAATGCAGTCATGGGGTACAATGTGCTGGTTTTATATACAATCTGAAATAATTTCGTCAACTGGTTAACACAGCCTTCAAGTC
Source organism: Galago senegalensis (assembly GCA_963575145.1). Lineage (NCBI taxonomy): Eukaryota > Metazoa > Chordata > Mammalia > Primates > Galagidae > Galago > Galago senegalensis. The sequence goes on from CAUYTI010085155.1 coordinate 8,142, forward strand.
ATTTTCTTAGTTATTGTGTTAAGACATTTATATTCTACATTTAGAAAAATTCACATATACTCTTCTAAGATGAACCACAGGTGTGATCCCACCAATCACCATACCTCCACCCATCCTCCCTCCTCCCCTCCCTTCCCCTCCCTCTCCCCTTTCCCCGTATTCTTGGGCTATAATTGGGTTATAGCTTTCCTATGAAAGCTATAAAATAGTTTCATAGTAGGGCTGAGTACACTGGATACTTTTTCTTCCATTCTTGAGATACTTTGCTAAGAAGAATATCATCTTGATCATGTTACATCTTATGGAAATCTGCCAGAGGCTGTGTTCCATTTATTTATTCTGCATTTGAAAGGCAAAGATTAGCTGAGTAGCAACTACTTGTATCATTATTACTGGTCATAACAGAAAGAAAAGATCTAGGCACAGGGGTGACCCACTTGTGGCCCACTGGCTGCATGCTATTTATTCAAGTCAGTGGTTCTCAACCTTCCTAATGCTGGGGCCCATTAATACAGTTCCTGTGGGTCTCAACCCACAGGTTGAGAACCACTGATTTGAATGCTATTTTGCTTATCTGTGGTGTTTGATATTGAAGAAATATGCATGGGTCTTTTTTTTTTCTTTTTTGCTAATCAGTTTTTGTTAATGTTTGTGTAGCTACTGTGTAGTCTAAGACAACTCTTATTCCTCCAATGTATGGCAGAAAAGAAAAAAGGCTGGATACCCCTAATAGGGTCTTGTGACAACATTTATTTGGTGTGGAAGTCACACTATCTCCTCACAATGTATTGACTAAAACATCTTCCATAGTCTTTCTGATCCTAGGACCTAGATGGCAATGAACCAGGTGTTCAGAAGATGGAGAAATACAATCACGTAATTGATGAGCAGTTTGCTACAATTCCAAAGCCACTTTCTAAGGAATTCTGAGATGCTTTAGGTGCGTAAAAAGCAATCATCATTTTTGTCTCTCTGCTTTCTAATATAAAGGAGCTTCGTCCTGGAAATTGGAAGCTTGAACAATTATTGAAAAGATGATGGAAAAAGGACAGAGGAAGTTTCAAAAGAAGTCACTTTTCAATCAGGTGGAAATATCTTCTCCTTCCCTCAAAATACTGTTAAGAATTATATAATTCTCAAATAGCTCACCTGAAAGCTGCTTCAAAGACTATTTTTATGCATGTGTCAGATACCTACTCAGAATAACGCTTCTCTCCTTTAAGCCTCTCAGATCTCTTATGAAGTTCTTTCCTTGGCAACTTTTAACCCAGCACAAGTCAGATAAAAACAATTAGTTTTCTAGTCATTTTTCTTGAGGCAGAACAGATCTTAAAAAGAGAGTAGTCATGTTTTTTGGCAACAGGTAATTAAGCATGCACGTAAAACTATGTGACCACAGCAAGAGATATAGAAAAACTATTTCACAAATATCAACATTCAATAAACATCGACACTCATTCATAGTGTAAAAAAAAATCTTAGTCGATACAGAAAGAAACTTTATGAAGTCCATTCATCAGATATCTACAGCAAACATCATTCTTAATGTTGGAAATGTAGTTCTCACATTAAAATAAGAAGCAAGTGCGGGATATCCACTATCATGATTGGACTTTTGGCCAGATGGCCCAAAACACAAATACCTTCATGGGGCAGTGACTTAATCTACATATCTGTGCATCCGAGGAATGGTTAGCCTGGCTAAGATTTTCACTTGGATGGTGACCATGACTTTCTGGCATTTAGACTTTGATTTCCCTCTACCTTGATTCTCCCACTGCTCTGATTCTGCATTGCTGTACAGCAAAACTATGCTGATACTTAACGACTTAACCCTTATTTATTTCTTTCTTTCATGGTGGTGTGACTCAGGCACTCCCAGGGGCTGACGGTCAGATGGTGTGTAGGACAAGAGTCATTTGAAAGCCTTTTCATTCACATGTCTGGCCACTGTGCTGCAATAGTTGGAACAACTACAGACTCTTGGCTTTATTCTGTGTCCCCTCTGTAGCTGGCTAGCTTGAGAGTTTTTCCACTAATGCAATTTCTGTGCAGTAGGACTTCTTACAGGATGATGACTGGCTACAACCAGGATAAGTGTTACAAAAATCTTAAGTAGACACCGCCTTACTTCTTATTATCTAGCCTTGAAATTCCCAGAAGATAGTTTTTAATAGTCAACCAAATCACAAGGCCTTGTCCAACCTCAAGAGGAGAGTGGCAATCTTCCTTTCAAGAAGAGGAATAACAAAGTAATTGTGTCATATTGCATTTATTTCACATACAATATCTCCCATTTTAATGCATAGTAGTTCTGAAACTCTAGATATACTTATCCTTTTTTCCCCTCATATTCTCAATATGAATCTATCAATCAACTTACTATGACTCTGTCAATTAACACTTCTTACAGGTATCTCTTAAGTACAAGCAACCATCTCATGTTGCCTAAATTGTAATAGCCATTATGTGAGCATCTAGCCATTCTGGAGTGTATTATCTGCCTAACAGAATTATCCCTCAAAACTTAATTCTCATGTCTACCATCTTAACACTTCTTATGGCTTTTCATTTCAACCAGAAAACACAAAGCCCCTACCTGCTTGTAAGACCCTAATTTATCTGGCTACTTGCTAATTTTTTGAATATATATCTTTCCATTTTTTCCCTTGGTCAAGGGGCTTCACTCATAAGTTTTTTTTAAAAAAGTTTCATAAAACAAATCAATCCACTCTCACCCTACAGGACCCCTGCACTCTCTGTTGTCTCTGGCTAATACCATCTTATCCCAAATGTCCTACATCTCAGCCTTAACACCTTTCATTTCTCTGTTTCTTCCTCCATGGTCCTGTGGCCTTTCTTATTTATTGCTTAGAACAAATTTTAGCACACAGCAAATTTTACACACACACACACACACATATATAATCGATATATATGATTTCTCACCCTGAATGAGGGCACTTAGATCAAATGCTTTATAAAGACAATTATCTGACCCATAAAATGTTTTTCAAAAATAGACTTGCTGAATGGCACTTTTACAAAATTATAGTATTCTCCTTGTCATACTGGACTTTAAAATTTTACATTTAGTTAAATTACTTTGCTAAAACATTTATTTCATTTTTGATCCAATAACTATTGTGGAACATTTTTTAATTCTCAAATGATGAGTTTTAAATTCATTTAAAAATAATGCCTAGTTTTATTAGAAAATTTGAACTTTTAAATATATTATTCAACTGTTTAATATGTGTTAATATTAAATAGGCTTTTAATGAATACTTTAAGGATATTTGAACAGTTGTACTTTTAAATATATAATTCAATGTAAAATATAAATATGACTTTAGGTACACTATGAAAACCATGAGTGATTTTATTTTTATATGCTTAGGTAAGTGTCAAATTGTTAGTTGGTTGATCATATTACATTTATAATTGGCAATTTAATATAATTGTCTAAAAATATTGCTTGTATAATTACTCATAACTGATTAATAGTTTGTGATTTATTATTGTTGTACTTTCATTAATAAAATAGCAAATGCTTTGTTCATATTTGTACTATTAGGTCAGATTCACCCTTCATGGTGATAATTTGTTTTTCTTAACATACTCAGAAAGTGGATGTTTACAGAGATTTCTTTAATGTGTATTTTTTTAACATATAATTTAACATGCATTAATGAACAATTTTTATGAAATGAGCAAAGCAAAAGGCATCATTGTGATCACAGAACATATTAATGTAAAATGTTAAATAGCAACGTAGGAATGAGCATGTGAGTACCCATTTAGGGAAATGCATTTGGTAGCGACTATTATGCATTTCAATTTTATAAATTTTATAACTTCTTGGTTTATGAATCTGTTATGAGGAATGCCTAATATTTCATGGGATTATTGAAGTTCTCTTATTTTGGAGTAATTGACTTAACTATTCCTCTAACGATGGAGCTTGCCCCTGGTCCAAGGATTTTTGTACCATGAATAATGATACAAAACATATTTTTATGCATAATTCATTGTGAGTATCCCTGATTATTTCCTTAGGACATATTCCTAAAAATGAAGTACGTGGATAAAAGAGTATGGGTATTTTAATGAGCTGGGTAAATGTTGCCCAGTTGCCTTCTGGAAAGTTTCCACACATTTGTACCCCCACAGAAACATATTAGACTGTCCACTGGCATTTCTTTGATTATAAGTCATGTTAAGCATTCCAATGCATTTCCTAATAGTTTGTAGTTTTTGAGTTTTCCCTATGAATGAAATTGGACCTACTTGTAATTTACTCATTGCCTAATTTTCCTATTGAATTACAAATTTAATTTCTGGTTGAGTGCAGTGTCTCATGCCTGTAATTCTAGCACTCTGGGAGGCTGAGGGGGGAAGATCCCTGGAGCTCAGGAGTTGGAGACCAACCTGAGCAAAGCAAGACCCTGTCTCTACTAAAAATAGAAAAATTAGAAGGTCATTGTGGTGCACACCCATTAGTCACAGCCACTCGGGAGGCTGAGGCAGAAAGATCACTTGAACCCAGGAGGTTAAGGTTGCTGTGAGAAGGCCACTCTAGCCTGGGTGACAGAGTGAGACTCAGTCTCGATTAAAAAAAAAACAAAACAGAATTTAATTTTCTGAGTAACATTTATGGCAAATTGTTTTCTAATTGCCACTTGACTATTACTATTATACATACTTAAATATATACATATTTATAAATAACTACACACACAAGTATAGTCTAGTGAGGGGGAGGGAAGAGGTGGAAGGTGGAGGGGTGACTGACAGGTTCTCATCTAATGTATACAATGTAAGAGTATTCAGCAGACCCCCTGGGTGAAGGGCTCAGCTAAAACTTGAACTTCACCTTAGAAATGAAAAGAACGTAACCTAAACACTTGAAACGTCATGTTAATCTGAAGTTAAACCCAAACATCCACACATTCCCAGGTGTAATGTATATGTGTTCAGGTGTTGCCACCTTTCTCTGTCTCACCCTTATGTCATCTTCATGTAACTTACAATTATTTCCACATCATGATAACGTATGTCTATCTACCTATATTTTCTTCTTGCTCATTTCTATTTTTAAATATTGATTCATCAAATTAACATATTTTATTCTATGATGTATTTCTCTGTCCCTTACTGTTTGTAATTTCTCCTCTGACTCTTCCTTAAAACATGTGATTTATCAAGACGTTAAGGGTTTTGACACAGATTCTTACCAGAGGATGAAATCTTCTCACGTTTTTGTTTGTGTCGGTGTTAGGGGGTAAATAGCCAAATAATAACATATTAAATACCTGACTTTATAAGATTAAACATATGATTTCCGTTTTGTTAATTCATCAGATATTTGTAGGTATCAGCCTCCATTTTAATGCTTTTTGGAAGTTAGACTGTTTTAACCATATTTCAAGGTTAGTGATTTCTCTTGGCAGGCAATATTGAGTCTGCTAATAAGTGAGCATGTAGGCAATTCAGATAGAGAAGATATAACTTTCAATGACTTAAGCATAGAATATAATAATTTTAGTTCAATGTTGGTATTTTCCATAATGGTCCAATGTCTAAATGAGATGATTTGAGATTTCTTCTTCTTCTTCATCAACCACATAACAGCCAATACCTTCCTTTGAATTTCAAGTTTCTCCCTGATTTCTGCATTCGCCTGTTATGAAATTTCTTGCCTATTTACTGATTTAATTTCTAATTCTCAGGGGATGTGAGTCTTAATTGTGAAAAGTTATGTATGCTTGTGTGGCATGACTCTGAATTTCAACATGAATCCCCTTATGCTGAAATGCTAGACATATATTCTTATTTGTGTCTCTGTGATAAAAAAAAAAATACCAATAAACCTATAAGATAATCCAGGCCTAATACCTACCTAAGGCTTCATTCATTAGACGACTTAGTAGTGTTCCCCATTGAAAAGAGAAACTTGAGATAATTATTGATGGAAGGTTACATTTTGAGAAATATGTAAGTTGATGAATCAGGGTGTGGGGACATTGACAGCACACCTCACACGTTACCTTGTATAGAGTTGAAATGAGTAGGGGAGGACAGAGGTCAAATGGATGACTCTGGGATGATTTTGTGTAAGTCGTCTACTAATGTATGAATACATGGAAGAATAGGTGATATAATTCCCTTAATTTTCCCTTAATCTTACTGGCACTTTAGGTTATTTTTTCATGTCTGTGCATCCTCAAACCCTATTCAAAACTAAGATGTATTTCATTTAGTAAAAACATAAAAGATGACATGATACTGCTTATTTTATGCTACGTAATTTTAAAGAGAGGAATTACGACCTTCATAATTTGTAAAGCAATCCATATTGTAAGTGTATCCATTTGCCTAAGAATCTGGTAAGTCAAAAATGACTGAATGGAATTAGAACATTTTCCCAAAGCAATATAATTCTGCGTTGAACAATCAGGCCCAAAAGCTGGTGTAGGGAAGGGCCCCCAATAGATTTGCAAAATATCATCAAGGCTTCACTTCTTCATTAAGATGTACGGTTTGGCAGGAGCTCACTGACTGGCCTTTATAGAGATTATTGTCTTCAGAGTTGCCAAGCGATTGCACTGTTTCATCCTCAGCTATAATGGGAATGTCACAGCATTTTATGTCACCTGCCAACTCCCAGATAATTCCACGGGCTCTGAAGTTGACATCTATCACAAGCAGTCTGGACACAAACATCTAATATTTTATGAAAACAGTACTTGAAAGTTTATCAATGTTTATTTTTTAATAACTAGCAGAGATAAAAATATTCCTCTTGGCTCCTAGGCACATTATGGAACTAGATTAACTGTAGAGAGGCATAGCAATCTCAAAAGTTAATTTAGTTTAGGTTTGTGAAATTATTTTGATGTCTGGTACCATTGCCTTTCATAGTTTTCAAAGTTTACCTACTTTGATTAATAAGTATCGGCTTTTTGGATCAGGAGTTACTCTCTTTGCGTTAGATCCGAAATGTCTGTGAAACTATATAAAAATGCCATGCTTCTGCCAACGAGCCCTTCCAAAGAGATAAATGTATAATAGATAATTATGTTCATGTAAGTTTCTCTGTGTTAAATGTGGTGCCGAGAGTATAGATTTATCTACTCCAATAAAGTTATAAGAGGAGATATACAATATCAGCTCCAGTGGTCTTATTTTTTTCTTTAAAAACCTTTGCTAATAAAAAAAAAAGAACTATGAAGATGGGTATTTTACCTTCTCTTAATGACATATGCTACTGATTTTACCATGAAATAATTATGGAGGCAGGTGCAAATCTTAGAGCTGGAAGTGAACCTAGAACAGGGTTCATTCAGCCCTTCCCACTTAGAACATAGACATTGAGGCCAATCATAATTAGTTGTTATCTTCAGAAAGAAGCTCAGTAAACCTTCTGAGGTGGTATTTCACATGGAGGCTGCAGCTGAGGAAAACAGTAAGTTTTTGTTGTAAGAGAAATGCGACAGCATCTGGAAGACTCAAAGAGAGGACGGATGGTCCCTGACTTACATACATAAACCCGTCATACCGTTAGGAACATATGGACATAGGATGGTTTGACTTACAACTCTTTGACTTCATGCTGGCTTTATTTGGGCTATTTAATGTAGTTTTATTAATGATATTTTTGTCTGACCATGAGTGAGTTCACCAGGCTACAACTGCCTCAGTAGTCAAAGAGCATTTGTGTATGTCTGAAAACATTCTAATGTTAGAAGAACAAAGCAATACTCAAGTCAACAGGTCAAATATGGTCCCAAACCACTCTGGGTCTCCCTAGAAATAAACAGAATTTTCACCCAAATTATTAATCTTAAATTACAGCATTTGTTATGTGCTGTGTGAGAATTCCATATAAAATGGTAATAATTGTACTCCATTTTGCCATGCAGTTTTTTTTTTAATTATTAAATCATAGCTGTGTACATTAATGCAGTCATGGGGTACAGTGTGCTGGCTCTATATACAATCTGAAATATTTTCATCCAACTGGTTAACATAGCCTTCATGTCATTTTCTTAGTTACTGTGTTAAGATATTTATATTCAACATTTAGAAAGATTCACATGTACCCTTGTAAGATGGACCATAGGTGGACCACGCCTATGGTGGCATGCAGTTTTGAAAGGTATTTTTTCACAATTGCAGACTGGGAGCCACAGGGTTGAAAGGAAGGTAAGCATCTTTACTAAGGGATAAAAGATAATATCAAGACATAGAAATAGTCTAAACAAGAGAGTAAGGTCAGCAAAATATAAATAAATTGACCAAGGAAAAGAACAGTGAGCTTAGAAACTAAAAACTTATGCAAACTTGGTTTGGAATTGTTCACAGCCTTCTGATTCCACTGTTTCCCTCTGACTGTCACTGTTTAGGAATCTCTTCACTGTATAGTTGTTCTTTCCTAATGATGCGTCACACTGCTTGTCAAACACCAGAGTTTTATACTGTGTGCATCTATTTCTGGGCTCTGTGTTCCATTGATGAGTTCCTCTCTCTTTCTACCAACACCACACTATGCTACCTGCTCCCAGGGACAACTAGTCACTTGCACTGAATCATTTCTTTTCTTTCCAAAGCTAACTTAGTGTGTACTTTCTATAACTACAATTCATTGCAATATGTTAAGTGCCACAGAAATTCACATTGGGATATTTATAGAAGTTTTTATTGATCAGTGGGTATGTTTTCAAGTGGAGAAAACATTGACTTCTCAAAATGTTAACCATTTTGAACATGCGCTGTCTCCCCATTTTCTTAGATTCTCTCCAATGTCGTTTATTTACAGTTTCATTATTTATTGTAAAAAAAAATGTGCACGTGATTTTTTAAATTTATTCCCAAATAAAGTTTTATTGCTATTTTATAATTATATAATTTTGTGGCTCAAAGGTTTGCTGCTGATGCTCAGAAGTAAAATTGATTTTTTCAACTTTCACATCCTTTGTGGCTTCGAATCTCTTAAATTATTTACAGTAAACAGTCCACACATCTGTTTCCCCCTGTCCACTATGGTACATCAATTTCTTATTGGACTGTGTAAGGCTTCCAGTGAAAGTTTGGATAGAATAGGGATCAGGGATGTCCAGCCTTTTTTTTCTTTATTTTCTGCTGAGTATTGGAAGCATACAGTTGTCTTGAGCCACATGTTAAAGACACAAACACTAATGAAAGAGGAATAGAAAAAGCGGGTTAGTGCACCCTTTTCCTGATTTTAGACACCACAAGAAAAGCAAAACAAGTCCTGACAGAATCACCATGCACCCCATGGGCCACAGGTAGGACTTCCATGGCCTAGAGCGTAGTTTAGTATACATTACTTACCATGTCAAAGGAAATGCTGGCAACATTTATTCCTTGGAATAATTTTTTATTAAAGTTTTCAGTTGTATTGTTGGCCTTCCTGAAAGAGTTCCTTTTTATTTATTCCATAAAGAGCAAATATATTATCTTCCTTGTGCAAGGAACTATTCTTGCTGCCTGAAATATACCAATAAAAATAAGAGGCCAAAATTCCCACCTCTGTGAAACTTAGATCTTAGATGTCTTTGTTCGCTAATAGATTTTGTTTTTCAATTTCTTAATCATTATTATATATTGAGATTTATCAAACCCATTTTCTGTATCAATTAAGGTCATTACATTTCTCTCTTCTAATCTCTTCAAGGAGTTGACATATTAAAATGTAATATTTATGAAGGTTACTTTCTTGGCATTATTATTATTCTTACCTAACATGTCGATGCAGCAATCGTCTGATTTCTTTTCTGAATGTATTTATCTTTGTTCGTTCTTTATGAGGTTTTTGTTTCCAGTCCTTATCTTAAACATTGTTATTGTTATTAAATTTTGAGCCTTTTTAATTTTGTGAAGGCAAAAAGTGGAAACCTAATAAATGCATGTATATGTAAAAAAAGAAAAAGATGCTTATGAAATGGTAAATCTTGTAAAAAAAAAAACCTGAGTAGCAGTTCACCTGATTACTTCTTATCAGCACTGATCTTGTCTAAATGTCTCAAGCCTCATGAATTTCTCTTGTATTGCTAAGATTAATGGAAAACTGCTCCATGTACCCACACAGGACAGATGAACATAGTATATATGCAGTGAATATAAATTAAATTAAATTTACAACTTTGAATACAGAAAAAATAATAAATAAATAAAATGTAATATTTAAACATTCTTATATAGCTAAGAGAAGGCCAATTTACTGTTAGTTTTTTTGTAAATGCTGTTCTCCTAAGCAAAGAATCACAAGAATAGAAAAACAAAAACAATGTGTTCTCACTATTAAATCAGTGCTAGTTGATTTAGGGATGTCCAGCACTCATGAGGACACATGAATCTGGGCATGGTCACTCACACCTGTAACCCTAACCCTCTAAGAGACCAAGATGAGAGTATTGTTTTGGCTCAGGAGTTGGAGACCAGCCTGAACAAGAGTGAGACCCCATTTATATTAAAAATGGAAAAATTAGCCAGGTTTTGTGGTGCACAACTGTAGTCTCAGCTACTTGGGAGGCTGAGGCAGGAGGATCATAAATCTGGGAGTTTGAAGTTACTGTGAGCTAGGCGTTAGGCAGAGGCCATGGCACTCTACCCACAGCAACAGTTTAAGACTCTGTCTCAAAAACAAGCAAAACAAAAATAACAACAACAAAAAAACACAAACACACAAAATAAAAGCACTCAAGTATACCTATGGAAAGAAAATTAAATGGAAATCCAGCAGATGGGTGGGGGGGTCACCTAGGACTTTGACTCAAGCTTTACAAAAGCAATTTATATAGCTAAAACATTTGTACAGGCATAATATTCTGAAATGTTAAAAAATAAAAAGAACTCACTATGAAATTTTTCTTAGAGTTATACAGAATAAAGGGACTTGCTTAAGAATCATGAGTCTCCTCTTATACAAGATTTTCATTGAAGTGAAGGATCACCACATGTACTAAGGGAAGGTCAAGAGCAATTGGGCTCGTGTGCCACATGTATTTTAGTCACTACCAGCAATGTCTCCTGCAGTCAGGAGACTCTAGGACTGTAAATAATGGCATATTAGCTAATGCTTCATATTCTTACTGATCCCTTATATTGCCTTTGAAATATTGGCTTTCCTGGAGAAATAACATTTGAGTTGGTAGCACTATAGCAGGTCATCAAACACTACATTTTTTTTTGTCAAATGTTAAGTACAAGAAATATTGTGTTTTTGTGTATGCATTTTAGTCAATAATAAAAGCCATAAAAATGATTAAACCTTAGGAAAATACAGTCCCTGAAGAAACAGGAAAAGCAACATATATCTAAGAAAAGAGCAGGCTGAGGAACATTAAAAATGAAGGCACATTTAATATTAAAAAAAGTCATAAAGGAATGCTGAAATAATCCCTAATTCTGTCTACCTGCTGCCATCCTTGAGTCGCAAGTATTCCAAGTTGTGACTAGGTTTAGAAATGAGTGTCCAGTGTTTAAAGGGTTGGCAAGCATCAGACAAAGAGGAACTGCAAGGTCATTATTAGGGACCCAACAGTGGATACCAAGAGAAGGTTTTGTCTGCATTAAAAAAAACAAAATAGCAGGCCGTCCAATAGTGAGAATGATGCTTAATAGGTCCCAAGTAGCTGTTAACTTTATGAACACTTGGTTAAAGCTCCAGCATTCTTTCTCAGAAGGGCAGGGGCTAAATTTCTTATCTGTGTTTCTATTCAGGAGGCTGTGAGATCCACCAGGCTGCTGTAACCAAGAACTGAGGAATCACGGAGACACAGGGTTATTTCTGGTACTTCTCCCCTCCACTATTCACCATCCTCAATATTTTTAAATCTGGCCGGTAAATCCTGCGGTGGATCAGGATACACCTGCAATCACAGCCACTGTCCCCGGTATCATAGCCAGCCACATCATCTGTTGTCTTGAAACAGGAGCAGGCAAACACCACATGAGGCGCCAAACTCTGGCAGAAATCAGGACTCATCTGGCCCTTCTGGTAAGCCGGTTGTGCAAGCTCGAATTGGCTATTTTATTAATCTCCATTTTTAAAATCTCTTTGTTGTGAATAAATATGTGAGGACCACTTGGGTTGGGATAGGACAAGAGTTGTCCTGTAATTAGAGTTTTGAAACGCAGAACACATGCATAGTGGTCTTTTTTCTTTAAACATAGAGTTTTAAAATTTGTTAACCAGATACTGAGAGACATTGAGAACATGAAAAATTATACTTATCAACAGGAGTACGTATTTGTCTTTTAATTTATTACAACAGTATTTCTAAGAAAAGGGGGCAAAAGATGACTTGGTGGTTCTTCTTAAAGGGGTTAAATGCTATATAGTGATTTTGAATCAGCACAATTGAAGAGTGTTCTGATACAACTTAAAACTATTGTAATTTCATGCTACATCATTAAGACATATTTCCTTGAGAGGTAAAGAACAGTCTCACTGCATTCCAAGTGCTCCATTTGGTAAACAGCACCCTACACTGGGAGCAGCTTTAGCAAACTTAACAACCTTTAAGGAGGTTAATCCACAAGGAAAAGACCTAAGATATGACAGTTTATAATGAAACGTAGGGTGGGGAATTAAGGGACTTAAGGGTAAAAACATGATAAATAATTTTAAATCACTGAAGTTCCATTGCAAAGAAGAATTAATTTTGTGTTGACACAGATGGGAAAAGGGCTTTGATCAGAGTGCAGATATTTCAGGAAGCCAGAATTTGATTGAATATGAAGAAAATATAAATAGTAGAACTCATTGAAAATAGAAGTGGCCGGAGCTTTGGACCTAAAGATTAATAATAACTTGTTCTATGCAGTCATGCTGCTGTGGAGTGTAGGCTGAACCAAGTTTTGTTACTATCACGTTTCACTCCAAGTTTGTGCTACTTTCTGACCACGATTTCCTGAAAATGAGACCGGAGCTAAAGTAACTAAATTGTCTCAAGTACAACCGGCAAGTATATAAAGAACATAGAGAAAAGCACTTCATTTTTTCTCTGAAGCCAAAAGAAAAATAAAAACAAAACTAAAGATTCTATGAGAGTTATATTAGAAAAAGGCCCTACATGAAGTCGCAAGACTTGTGTTTTATTTTTTGTAAAAATAAAGAAGCAAAATGCCTTTCTCTCTCAGCCACATGTGGGTGCTGAATTTATAAAATACTTTTGACAATTAGAGTAACAATTTTAGCAGTGGCTCAATTTATACGAGAAGAACATGAAGAAAATTGCATTAGGTCATAAATTGCAAAGAGTTTGTGTGTAGGTACATTTCAAAACCATTAAGAAATAAGTATAATTGTGACGGATGTGTTACTTGGTTCAATGTATGCATTTCCCATTGTATATTAAAGCAGTACCCTGAACCCCATAAATGCATCAATGTACAAAGTTATGATTTAATAAAAAATAATTAATTAAAAAAAAGAAAAGTGATCAGCAAAAAAAAAAAAAAAAAAAAGGAGTTTGTGTGTAGGGAAAATACAAGAGCGACTTGTTGCAATGCTTTGTGAATTGTAGAAGTTAAATCTGAACACTGAGGACCGTGAGTTTCCATGTAGAGATTAAGACATAGCTAGGTAGATTAAGAGTCTTGTGAAGGTTCTGGAGTATCATGTACGTTTGCCAGCTGTCTCCTATAATCTCTCCCCAAACAACCAGAGGGATTCTAGGCAACATTTACACAACAATAGCCAGGCTTCAGGAAGGACAAGTTGGAACACAAATGCACCAAAATATTAACACCACTTACAATATTAGCTTTAAATATCTTAAAATGTTTTCTTTTATTATTAAATGATAACTAGGTACATTAATGCAATTCTGGGGTACAGTGTGGTGTTTTCATATGCCATTTGAAATATTTTCATCAAACTGGTTAACATAACATTCACAGCATTTGAATTATTTTAAATATCATATGTCATTTATTTTGAACTTTTACCTTCATGTTCTCAAGCTAGAACCTAACATATTTTTTTCCATTTGTCTTTA
>CAUYTI010085160.1:0-92952 GCA_963575145.1 Galago senegalensis
TGGTCCCAGCTACTTGGGAGGCGGAGGCAAGAGACTGGCTTGAGCCCAGGAGTTGGAGGTTGCTGTGAGCTGTAATGCCACGGCACTCTACCCAGGGGGACAGCTTGAGGCTCTGTCTCAAAAAAAAAAAAAAAAAAAAAAACAAATGTCTACTCAATGCATGGTATGATATAGGTATGCCTACTTCTCTGAGCCTTTAGCTTTTTTCTTTCTAATGAGAGCCATAACAGATGCTGATTAGGGAGCCTTTTTTTCTCAAAGTTTACCCGGCTTCAAATGACTCTTGCCAATGTTTGGAACCCAGGAGGAAAGATGACAGCCTTCATGGTAGCAAGCCTATAGATGGTAGCAGCCTCCAGCAACAAGTAATTTGCTTCTACATATAACACTCTCATATGCCAAAATATGTAATCTCTCTTCCCCCTAAAAATGTAGTCTGCATCTTCCCCAGTCTTTCTCCTGCCAGGTAGCAGCACCACTATTTATCCAGTCAAGTAGGCAAAAATCTGAGGTGATATCCTTGATCTCTTTTCCTGTTTGCATACCACAGTCAACTTGTGAACAAGTCTCATGTGGAGAATGCACCCTGAACCTGACCTCTGCTCCCCCACCAGCATGACTCCTGTCCACCTGACCAGATCTCTGTCCTGCATTTCCCCAAGAGCACCCTCAATTTCCCTCCTCTCCTTTGCTCTTCTGCTATCTTTTCTCAATTCAGCAGCCAGAGTAATCTTTCAAATATCTAAATCTCCCATGGCTTCTCATTCATCTCAGAACAAAATCTAAAGTCTTTACGCACAAGGCCCCTGTGAGCTAGACATCCTCAACCTCCCCAGCCTCCTCTCCTAACACTTCCTCCTTTTTAATTTCATCCCAGCGACATTACCTTCTGGCTATTCTTTGAGTGCTCTAAGCTCAGCCTTGACGCATGGCTTTTGGATTGTCTATTCCCTTTACCTACATGATCTTTATTGAGAATTTCTGAGAATATTAAATCCAAAAGAACAGGTTGTTTTTTCTTTTGTTCTCCACCATATCTGCAGGGTATAGAGCAGTGTTCTGACATATAGTGGGAAATAAGTAAATATTTGCTAAATGAAGGGATGAGGCCTACATGGCAAAACCCAAAAGAGCACGTGCTCTGACAGCAGGGTAATAATGCAGAAATGTCCAGAGTAGTACAATAATCCCAAGCTTTCAAAAGGAAGACAACTGCTTGGCTTAAAATGTCATTGCCTGAAGTTCAGGGCAGATGGCTGCCCTAAGAAAATTTTAAATTACTAATCAATAAATAAAAATAAACCAGAGACAACAACAGCAAAATAGTTGCTACTTCACTATTCTTAATGAAAAGTTATGTTCTTCTGAGTCAAGATATTTATTTACTTGGAGCTCCGAGAAGAAAGAACAGATTCAACTCCCTATGGAAATAAGTATGTTCAGGGAAGTCATTGGGCAAGGAGTTGCTTTGTTTAATGCTACTTTTCCATGAAGTGCATAAATGACTTTGCAAAGAACTTCTAACATTAACAAAATGGGCACAAAAACATTTCACCCTTGTAATTGAAAAATACAAAATGCCAATGTCAGTAATCCCAGAAGATATCATTAGGGACAAATAAGTAACTTTATTGGCCACTCAAATATCTCCATGACTTCACTTGAGCATCCTGCCGTGGAACCTCATGGTACTGTGACTTGGGAAGCACACGGATTAATTTTATGTTACTCTCTAATTCCATGAAAGTACTAGTTACTATTAAGTACGTGCAGCACTATTCCGGGAGAGTGTAACATGCTGCTCTTCTTTACTGTTGGTTGATGCCAAAAGCCTCTTTTTCAAAATAAAGCAATAAAAGAACTATTGGGGAGTTGCCCTTCTGAGCACCAATATTAATCAGCTTTCCTATAGCAGCAAATATTCTCCAAATCTCAGGGACTTACAACTGACTCAGTGACTATTTCTCACACGATTACAGGACCACTGTTGCTGTGGCCTTGCTCCATGTATCTTGTCACCCTAGGAACCAGGCTAAAAAATGACCCCTATTTGGAGTATGATATCATTCTTGAGACAGAGAAGTAAGAGAAAAGGGAGGGACAAACATCACATGTGCCCTTAAAGCTGCTCCTTGGATGAGGCATCGTACACATCATTGGCTGAGCAAGCCACCTGGCCATCCTGACCTGGTGCAGGAAGTGCACTCTGCCAAAAGGGCCTCTGCAAGTGACGTGGCAAAGGATGCAGAATGTGTGATTATCTCACAGGGACAGGAACGAATCTTCGGGAGCAGTAATGCAATCTACCACAAGACGAAATTTGTATAATCTTCTTACCTGTATCCTTCCCCAGGAAATTATATCAAATTTGATAAGGTTCGAGTTCTGAAGCTTCCTGTGTAGTTTTTAACTCCTGAGTTAGTGACTGATCCTAAGTTCAATTCTGTTCTTCTGTTCAAGTCTATTATGTCACAGGCTATGACCCATCTTCTCTCTTTTCCAGGCTATATTTCTAATCTAGTAGGTAAATCTTCTGAAATCCTCCTAGGAATATCTGTGTATTCAAATAAGTGAAAGGGCTGGGACGTTAATGAAGTTGTCAATAGTTGTCTTACTAGTGGAAATTGATATGTTCCGCTGACTCTTCTCAACACACCACTGTGTGAAATGGCTCCACCCAGGAGAGAGAAAAGCCAGGTAGGTATGGGCTGGATGGAGATGGGTTTTCAGGGTTATTTTAAGGCCATGGGAGACACTGAGAACTCTTACTACTGAGACTCCACTCTACTTCCTACAAAATATATCAAAACAAACCCTCATTCCACATTAAATATAATTTGGGGCTGTCAGGTTTTTTGTTTGGTTTTTTTTTTTTTTTTGAGACAGAGCCTCAAGCTGTCACCCTGGGTAGAGTGCTGTTGCATCATAGCTCACAGCAACCTCCAAATCCTGGGCTTAAGCAATTCTCTTGCCTCAGCCTCCCAAGTAGCTGGGACTACAGGCGCCCTCCACAATGCCCGGCTATTTTTTGGTTGTGGAATCGCAGGCCCGGGCTGGATTTGAACCCACCAGCTCTGGTGTATGTGGTTGGCGCCTTAGCCTCTTCAGGCGACGAGCCAGAGTGATCAGTTTTTTGAAAGGATGTTTATAATTTTGCTTTTGAAATTACTTGGCTACAAGTAGCATTTGACTTATGGTTGGCTATGATTGGTTAGCTATCATCACTATGCATACTTAGGAACTCTTTTAGAGTAAGAAATTTCAACTTCCAAAATTATTTTTGAATGCAATAAAATCTGTGTGAATCCTAAATTTAACAGTTAACACAGTATTATATTTGTATATTTTTAGTTAAACATTTATCACTTTTAATTTTTCAGTTTTCTGACATGAGTTTGAGCACATACTGATATTTTTAGGACGTGGACATTTTCATGAGCCTTTGGAAACCCCATCGCCTCCAGGATCTGCATGTGGATGTGGCCCCATAAACAAAATACCCTGAAGATGCTTTATCCCCGAATTATTCTGGCTGAAGAAGAACACATTCTCAAAACGGAGGGCAGAAACAAAGCCTTAAGAAGAAACTGAACTAAAAAGTCAAATGTTACTCAAACGTCAAAGAATAGAGTCTATGTGTGAGACTGCAGGACATAAACAGCAATTCGAGATCAAAACTGAGAAATTGAGGTGAAGAGGAGGAATGGGGGGAAAGATGCTTAATACAAAGCCAGCATGAGCATCTCCATGGCCTCCTGGAGGTGGGATCTGTTGAAGAGCTTGCTCTCAGTCCAGGTTTTATGCCTTTCACTTTCTGACTCCACAGGACAGCTCCCCTAGACTTTAAAACTCCTGCCCTGAAACAATTCCTTCACTCTCCAGTTTTCTGAGAGGCCTCTTAGCCCCCATTCCAGCCTCCTGGCCTGAAATAATCTCTTCCTGGAGGGGCCCAAAGGGTCCCTCTCTCGGACTTGTGGCTGTGAAAAACTGATCTTTCCATGAAGGGCCTCTGACTGGCATTCCAGAAAAGTCCATATTCTTTCTTCTGTTTCTTCTTGACTTGATTTGTCTAAAGTAAAATAGTCTGCCTAGTTGCTGATCCAAATTCCTTCCTTAAGTAAAGCCACACTCCTGCTCCCAAGATCCACAATGATTTCCACGTCTTGTTCATTCCTTTATGCTTATGCTGGGAACCCTATTACACTGCGAGTCCTGTGACCTCGATGATTAAAGGATTTATCTGCATGCAGCATGTCAGTGCCCGGACTTTTCCTGTTTTCCACTAAATTCATGTTTTCAGCCCGAAGATCACCAGGTTTCCATTACGTTTGGAAGGAGAGAGATTGTTATACCTTCAGTAAAATTGTTTCCATGGGTTCTAATGAAAAAATCAGATGTCTTGTCATTCAGTTTCAGAAAGTAAACTTTTAGAATCCAATTACTATTTTACTATTTAAATAATTTTTATTTATTTTATTTTTTAACTTTTATAATAATGTCCTGATTGAGGAGAGTCAAGAGTATGAGCCTGAACCCCCAGGCCCAATTTCATTCCATCTTCTTCACAGTTATTCCTGAAGAGATCACTCATGGAGCTATTAAGGAGCTGTTTGCTCATGGTGAAGAGCTCTTCTGGAGGCAAGTGTCACTGGAGGAACCATGCTATGGAAGGGGTTAAGGCCGTCAAGCAGAGTACATCATGGAGAAGGCTGAGGGTGCTGGCCACGTCAGGCCAGGCTTTAGGTAACGCAGCCTCCTGACCTGAGGGTATCAGCTGGAGGCCACTAGGGCCGCATGACAGTGTGCGTGGTGCGTGTGGAATTCTGCAGCCTGACATCTGTGTTACTGTACACAAGGAGCCTGATGCAGGGGTCTGAGCCTGGTAACAAAAATGGTGCTGGGAGCAGGACAAGCTAACAGGAGCAGAATAAGCCACCCTCTGAAGTCTGTGAGTGAAAATGCAATTTGGGCCTCCAAGGAAATATTTCACGACTGCACTGTCCACAACGGGAGCTGCTAGCCACGTGTCACCCTGGAGCACTTGAAATGTATCTACTACAACTAAGGAACACATGTTTAAACTTTATGTAATTTTCATTCATTTAACTTCAAAAGGTGATACTCAATTCACTTTTTAGAAAGCATTTCCCATATGACTAGAAATAGCTTAGGTATGTAAATCTATTTTTCAGCCACGAATTTTATAAAGTCTATATAAAGATCAGATATTTTTAAGGAAAATTATGTTAAACTTGAGATGTAGTGTAGCTATAAACTACATGGCAGATTTCAAGCACTGTATCTAAAAAATGTAAACCATATTAATGATTTTATGTTGATTGTATGTGAAATATTAATATTAAATATATCACTAATATATTACTATGTAGCATTAACATGTTAATATGTTATTAAAATATAGTATTAATATAGTTGACTTAGTATATGTCAAACATTTATATATTCATATAAAATATAATTACATGACTATAAATGTATAAATTAATATATTTATAAATATATTAACATCTTACTAAAACTAATTTTACCTCTTCCTTTTTATTTTTTTTAATAGGACCCCTAGAAAATTTCAAATGACATGTATGACACGTATTTCTATGGAATGCCACTGCATGGTAGTGTGTACATCCATCTAAATTGTTTAATAAGGGGTGGGTGCAGTGGTTCATGCTGGTAATCCTAGCACTCTGGTAGGCCGAGGTGGGCGGATTGCCTAAGCTTAGGAGTTTGAGACCAGCCTGAGCAAGAATGAGACCCAATCTCTAAAAAAATAGCTAGCATGTGGGGGGCACCTGTAGTCCCAACTGCTTGGGAGGCTGAGGCAAGAGAATCACTTGAGCCCAAGAGTTTGAGGTTGCTGTGAGCTATGACACCACTGCACTCTACCAAGAGTGACAAAATAAGGCTCTGTCTCAAAAAAAAATTGTTTAACAAATATAATGTAAGTATATTTTAATGGTTAAGTGAAGTACAATCTATTTGGTAACTAATGTTTCCACTTCTCATTATATCAAGAATATCTTGCCATATCAATAGATACTGATCTACAACTTCATAAGGACTGAAATAAATGAGAGCTCCTTATTTGCTGGGATGAACTGACTGCCTAGCAAATTGTATGGCTTGGATCTTCATTCCTTAAGTAGACTTCCCTCTAACATACTGACAGCAGAGAGGTGGAAGGTAGGGGATCCCGGGGCCATTCAATGGAATGTTTTTTCCAAAGAATCTGAATGGAAACTTGGATGAAATGAATGTTTATAAGCTAAACCTTTCATATGACATCTGCCTTAGTTGCAGTAACAATAACAGACAATCGTCTGTCACTAGTGGCTGTGGGCTATTCCGTCATGCAAGCTTATGATCAAGCCATGAATACTATTTTTAAGAGATGACTGTGTAGCTGACAAACCATGTAGTAGCCACAGACGACCTCTAAGCAACCAGCACAAAACACATCGATGGGACTTGTTGAACTTAAAATCTTACAAGAGAGCAGGGAGTCATAAAGGTTCAAAATAGATTTTTTAATGAAATCTTTCCCTAAAATGTCAACTTTTGAATTTCAACTCAAATATAGCAAATCTGGATTTCTCATGTTTAACAAATAATTGTTTTGCACATGTGCCTATATATACTGGCATAGAAAAGTTAGATTATTTCACCAATTTTTAGCTCTCAAAGGAATTGTTCAGGGCAGCAATATTTCTTTCATGGTAAAACTGACTCTTAATGCTACTTCTCAGAGAGGCTGCAGTGTATTGTGAAAAAAAATCATGGGTTTCTAGTGTTTCAAAGACTGGCATTTAAATCCTGGATACGCATTTACCCATCTGTGACCTTTGAATGTAATTCAACCTTTCTAAGCCTCATTTCCCCTCTGTGAAAGGAAGCAACAATAGATGCCTTGTACGTCAATGTGAATATTACATTTAGTATTTTACAACAGATTCTTTGAAGCATGTATTACGTGCTAGGCACAAAGTAGCTGATATATCATAAGCACTCGTAAAAATGCTTTTTCTTTTCCACCTTTTGTTACTTAAACATCTAAGCTGAATGCATCTGAGAATACACAGGTAAAAGAACAGTGAGAAAGAGAGAACAGAAATAAAACATGACTGCCCGGCCACGGCAGACGAACAGGACGGCTCGTAGGTTGGGGGTTTTCTTTTCTAATTTTACTTCCCTATAAAGCTTGAGTTTCAAGTGACATGTTAATGGGCGTCCACAGCAATGTAATGATTTGTTCTTCCTTTTGTATACACTGACATCTTTTGGTCATCAGAAGACAGCTCTGGACATGGACAACTACCGTTCCTAAATTTTTAACCTTCGTCTGCAAAAATGTCACGTGAGCAGTTGAGTCAGTATATTCAAGAATTAAATAACAAAATAAGGCCCAAATATATACTTACTCTGGGAGGCTTTAAGTTTACTATATATGCAGATAATTATAAGAATTTGGGTTAGTTGAAAAAAATGACATATTGTTTTATACTATAGACAGTTAATGAAATATTTATTAATCTTGATTAGCACTTTGATCTTGTGATGTGGAGAACCACTCTGCTTTTTGAATTACTAATATAAACATTTTTAATAGGCTTTCAAAGCCTTATGTCCATAGGCACTCTATCTAGAGTTCCTAATAGACAAGATGCTGTGTATGTTAGACTTTAATAGAATCATTAGCATCCATAGGGCAGGGCTGGTTAAAACAAAGATTCCGGGGTGGCGCCTGTGGCTCAGTGGGCAGGACACCAGCCCCATATACTGAGGGTGGCTGGCGAGTTCAAACCCGGCCCCAGCCAAACTGCAACAAAAAATAGCTGGGCATTGTGGCGGGCGCCTGTAGTCCCAGCTACTTGGGAGGCTGAAGTAAGAGAATCACCTAAGCCCAAGAGTTGAAGGTTGCTGTGAGCTGTGTGATACTGCCACGACACTCTACCGAGGATGATAAACTGAGACTCTGTCTCTACAAACAAACAAACAAACAACGATTCTAGTGTCCATCCCAAAAGTTTTTGATGCCATAGGTCTAAGGCAGAATAAGAGAACTTGCATTTCTAACAAGTTTCCTGGTGATGCTAATACTCCTAGTCCAAGGACCACATTTAAGATTCATTAGTGTTAGATTTGTAGCTGCTAGAATCCGGAAGCTCAAGATGAATTAGCCCAGAGCTGACCATTGGTGAGGGGAATCACACTTAACATGAGCAAGGGCATGTGTGAACATATAGGAGATGTTTGGGTTTTTACCTGTGACTGCTTACCAAGTATCTGAAAGACGTGTTGGTGATGGTGTTGGTGAGCAGGGACGTTCTAACTCTTCCATTAATTCGTAGAAAGCCCTGGGTAAAGTCACTTGCCCTCTGGATTCAGTGCTACCACCTACGTAGAGTGGGTTTTAAGGATCAATAAATTATGAAATGGTAAGGCATTGTATCAGTGAAGGGCATTATCTTTATTATTATTAAGTAAGAGGTAGAAAGAACATGAAACTTAATATCCTTGAAAGAAATATCTGCAGTCTAAACACAACGGCAATGCAAGCGGGTAGGAAAATGTGAGTGAGAAACAGCTAGTTTGGTGCAGAGGTTGGCTCAAGCTGAAAGACCCTCAGGTCTGGCTACTCTGTCACACCTCAGAATACAACTGCTGAATATCTGCAGTGAACTAAAGAACCTTAACCTTCTTATCCAAATAAGGATGCCAGCAAGGAAAAAATTATAGCCCCAAACAACTGGCCTGTGGACCCAGCAGCACCCACATCCAACAGTGACACCACGTGGTGACCACGGCCATAGCTGCACTAAGGGACAACAGACTCCAGTTCCCTCTGTCAGGGCTTAGAAGGGAACTGACTGTGTATTGACCAATCTCTAGGAGTTCTTGAATAATTCATGGGAGAGAATAAGGCCTCAAAATATAGTGGATTCTTTTATTAAAAGCAGTTGTATATTTTGAAATTACACAGAAAAATTATGACCATAATTGTACACTAAAGATTGATGATATGGGCCATACCTGTAACATTATATTATAAAACACTGATCTTTTTCTGCAATGGGGTGAGTCAGGTGGGACTCAGCCTTTTGTATCTAGATCTGTAAAAAATCCAAGTAACCAGAAAAAGAATGGCTGTCACTGGTTTCACTCTGTTGTTATACCTGCCTATGGGCGCTAAGAACTGCTTGAATGACCTAAAATATTAAAGCTCTTTGGATCGATTTGATTTGGGGCTGGAGATAAACTCAACATTCCCCCATCACAAGCCTAGAATATTTGGCAAAAATTCCCGATTTTCTTTAACACGTATTATTGAGCTCTCAAGAGAAAAGGAAAATTTATAGGGCCTCCAAATAAGTTCAAAACTGTAGCTATGCATGGCAAATAACACTGAAGCTCTCCTGGAAGGGAAGAGGGTTTCCAGTCCTGGTAACCAAGAGTTCAGTCTTAGCACCCACATGTGCACAGAATACGAAACCCTGAATCCAGCAGGTGAAGCTGCAGCTTAGGCGATCACGCAGCCCAGGGCCATCTCCCCTAGAAAAGCCAAACACTTACTGAACCAAAGCCTGCTGAAGAGTAGAAAAAATCCACCCACTAGCACAAGGAGAAACCGCTTGGTCTTCCAAGGTAGAAAAAATTTCTCCCTGGCATATATATCTGTGTCTTCTCAGAAAACAGCCTGAGGTTTGAAACAGCACCACCTATGTAGTCTGGGAACTCCCAAGCCGGGAGATTAATATAGAAGGTAGTCCCAATATGCTAATATGTCCAGGGTGTCTGACTAAAGAAAACTCAGAATGTATTTGGAGAAGTATATTGACAAGCCAGGCTGTGGGGGCATTTCCACAGATAAAGCCTAAGATGAGTTCACAGTTCAGAATTACAAAATATGTATTTAAATAACACTTCATGGGAGAATGTTAGGACATCAAAATACAGCTATTAGATTCGCACCCCAAGCGTTAACAGAAAGGAGGAACAGAGCGTCAGTTAGAGGTGGGAATGGGATAAAAAACAGTTCTCTGTTCTACACAAATGGAAAGGCCTGGTAGCGGCTCCCCTGAGCTCTGGGCTGAGAGTATTCTGAAGTCATTTCCAGGATCAATGGAAAATCTTAATTGCCACATATAGTGTTTTCTTTCTATTGGAAAAAATGTACTTATTTTCTATTTGTTTATTTTATATGTCTGTCTTCCCAGACAAATGAAAACCATTCACTTTACCCAAAGCACAAACATACACACACAGAAAAGACACACTCCCCACCCCAAAAAAACCTCTGACATCTCATATTTATCCTGATATTTCTCCTCTAATACCTCCCATTACAGCCCCTGTCACAGTTCTTGGCATGTAGGTGGTGCTCAATCAATTCCCAATAAGTGATGGATCAGTTTTCCTGAAACAAATCCTCTCTTTGCTACCTGCCTCCCTTAGCTAAGCTTGGCTGCTCCTCTAACCACCTGGTTAGAAGCATCAAAGGCAGCAACCAGCCCTCAAAGGAAAGTCCCAGTGGGGCCCAGGAAGTCAGTTAATGAAAGGGTTAGCAGCCAATCCTCCTCATAAGCCACCTAAAAGCCACTATTTTTACTCCTCATAAGATATTTTCCACTTCAAAATTGTTGCCTTTTCCTCCTTGATATATCTCTGACTTCCCAGTTACATTTCAGGCTCGCTTTCTTCTAGTTTCAAACCAAAATTTCCTCCCAAGAGGTATCTCTCCAAACATGGTTTTATGAGGAAAGCTAACAGATCAGGACAGTAGGGCAGCTTTGATACAGACCAGAGCACAAACAGCCCTCTCACCTCCAGGGCCTGCGCCAAACAGGCAAACCCTATAAATAGACAGGACTCTGCCAGGTTCCCCTCCTCCCCTCTTCATAGCCTACATCCGAAATCTCTATCCATCATCCACACTCTTCTGTTTGGTCTGGACAAGGGAGTGCCTTTGGCAAGGCTCTCAGAATGTTCTTCATGAACTCCAGCGTTCCACTTTGTGGTCTAGCCAACCACAATGGATTAGTTCAGTTTCCCCTTTTAACAGAATTGTGGAAGTTAGCGGACAAATTTAAAGACTCATGCTGTTGAGAGATCAGATTACAGAATTGAAAGGAAAAGGAGAAAATAGCTTCATAGAGAAAATGACATTTGAGCAAGGCCTAAGGAAGTGGGAAAGACAGTCAGTCACTGTGGAGCGGACAGCACACCCAAAGATGGAGAAGATGGGAGGTGGGTATGCAGCACACCAGGGTCTCGGGTGCAGTGAAATGGAGCAAATATAAGAGGACAATTGAAGGGAGAAATAAAAAATAATGTTAATAGGTTTTTTGGAGTCAGACAGTGGAATGTAAAATAATTGGGAAGTTATTCTATGGTGATAACCAAAACCACAACCATTTAATGAGCATCGATCCCCTATGTACCAAGATTTATGGAACCTCAAGGTCAACATGAAGTCTTGTAGCAGCCTCAAAGCCCCCTCGAGGACTGAACAGTCTAGGGACTGTCACTAGACCCTTGAGAAGCATGCAGTATAAAATAAGAGTATTTTTACCCTGTGACATAAAGAAAGTGCTTTGGGAAGTCAGAGGCAAGGGGAAAAGAGGGGATGGTAGGTAGGAGGTCAGCCAAGTTCAGTGTCACTGCAGGAGGAGGTGAGTTTGGGCTGTGCTTCACAGAGTGAGATAATGAAAGGTTTGAGGATGAATGGGATGTGTGGGCAGGAAAGGGGCTGGTAAGGGAGGAGGCCAGTGTGCTTGGATCAGTGGAATATTGGTAAATAAAAACAAGCAGCTGAAGGTAGGGGGAGGTCTTGGTTTGTAACTTTAGAAAATTCTATTGCAGGCTTGGCGCTTGTGGCTCAAGCTGCTAAGGTGCCAGTCACATACACCTAAGGTGGTGGGTTCGAATCCCCAGCCCGGGCCCGCCAAACAACAATGATGGCTGCAACCAAAAAATGGCCGGGCGTTGTGGCGGGCATCTGTGGTCCCAGCTACTAGGGAGGCGGAGGCAGGAGACTCGCTTGAGCCCAGGAGTTGGAGGTTGCTCTGAGCTGTGAAGCCATGGCACTCTACCCAGGGGGACAGCTTGAGGCTCCGTCTCAAAAAAAAAAAAAAATTCTATTGCAAATGCTTCCATAATGGGCAATTTCAAACACCAATGCAAAGTCAGGCAGCTGGCAAAATCCCTGACAATTTACTTAGCTGCCTGTTACGAACAGGTCGAGGTTGGCTCCTGTATGCCACTGCTTGGTTTGAACATGCTGAACTTGAGGTAACTAGTGAGAATCACAGGCCTTTCATTCTAATGAGAAACTGAGTCGCGGTTCTGCTGGATTTAGGGATGATGGCACTGAACGGGTGGGTTCCAGGCCTCATTCCCCATTCAGCTGAAACAGCTGAGCTTCCGATCTATTTACACTCAAACACTACTGCTTCACTAGCTTAGGGGCACCAAATAAAGAATATTTCAATTCATATCCAAATTAAAGACTCACTTCATATTAATAGAACGTACAAGTTACTCTTACCACATAGCCCCGGAAATCTCCAAGGTCCCTCACGCTCATGCGTGTTGCTGCGTTTCTCATAATCGCTTACTGCCACCTGCTGGGAGAAGAGATGTTAGCACTCAAGGACAAATCGTGTCTCAAGATCCAAAGGAACTTTAAGCAGCTAGAACTTCCAGTTCTTGGTCCCCTGGTATCACTCCAGTTGTTAAAACAGAAGCTAGTTGACAAAAGTCTAGATTGTTAAGAGAAATGTCCCCACTGGCGGTGTCAGGTATTTCCAGGCGTTCTGAGAGATTCCCCGAGCCTGGTGAAGATCCCAGTGGTTGGCTCTGATTTCAGTGGCCCTTGAGATACAAGATAATGTATGTTCCTTCTCATGGGATGTTCTTTGCAGTGTTCAGAGCTCTCAATGAATACTCAGAACAGACAGGCCCAGGTCTTGGTTCCCATCCATAGCATCTTGTATCAAATACCCCTACTATTTCCTAATGCCCCTAAAAATATCCAAGACTGATTCTTCCCTGAAATCTAATATTTTTAAAGTTTTGCACTACCCAGTTTATCCTGTCATTAAGATGAGCATCAGCTCAATTTTACAATTGCAAGGACTCATTATAGTTGCTGAGTTATTTATTCACAAGGATAAGGACTTCACTAGGAGAAGGAACAAAACAAGAAAAATAATACATGATATTTAATTTAATTAATTTATTTATTTATTTTGTAGAGACAGAGTCTCACTTTATTGCCCTCAGTAGAGTGCCATGGTATCACAGCTCACAGCAACCTCCAACTCCTAGGCTTAAGCAATTATCTTGTCTCAGCCAACCGAGTAGCTGGGTCTACAGGCACTCGCCAGAACACCTGGCTATTTTTTTGTTGTTGCAGTTTGTCCAGGTCCTGCCACTCTTGGTATATGGGGCCGGTGCCCTACCCACTGAGCCACAGGCACCACCCAGTACATGATATTTTAAAGTTATTGGTGAGTTAATTATTAATGGGATCACTAATTTTCATATAACCACTACAAGGCAAAATTTAAAATTATTTATGACTATGCTAATACGATTATTATAAAATTTTACCAGGCATGCAAGTTTTTTCTTTGTATTATCTGTTACTTTTTCTAAGCTTTTTAAAAATAACTACTACTTTTATACAAAAGCAGCTCATCATAAACATAACTAATATTCAGATTTAATTTCATTGAAAAAATCAAGATAAAGTGATAGACAAATTAAAATATTACATTTGTTTCTATCAACAGAGAATACTAACATAAAAAAATACCACAAACATCATTATTCAGGGTGAAAGACAATGTTTCCCTGCTAGTATCAGGAAACTAGACATAACCACTCATCACAGTTATGCAACATGGTACTGGAAGTTCTAGCCAGTGCAATAAAGCAAGAAAAAATACAAATGGAATATATATTAGAAAGTAAAAACTAACTGTCCCCAACTGCAAATGCCATGATTATGAACCTACAAAAATCCCAAGAAATATACCCCAAAAAATACCCTCTATAACAAAAATTATTTTATTTCTATGTATTAGTAATAGACACTTAGAAACTAAAATTTTACAATGCATCATTTACAACCCCCCAAAAGAAATTGTTATGTGCAAATCTAATTTTAAAACATGGAAGTTTTCTGTATACATAAGGAGATAACAACCAAGGCAAATAGACAACCTTCACGATAGAAAAAGATATTTGCATATTATGAATGAGACAAAAGCTTCATAACTAGGATCTACAGAGAACTCAAATTAATCAACAAAAAAAGACCCAACAATCCCATATACCACTGGGCAAGAGACATGAATAGAACCTTCTCTAAAGAAGACAGACAAATGCTAACAAATACATGAAAAAATGCTCATCGTCCCTAATCATCAGAGAAATGAAAATCAAAACCACCCTGAGATATCAGCTAACCCCAGTGAGAATGGCCCACAGATGCTGATGTGGATGTGGAGAAAAGGAAACACTCTCACATGGCTGGTGGGACTGCAAACTAATACAACCTTTTTGGAAGGAAGTATGGAGAACTTTCAAAGAACTCAAAATAGACCTCCCATTTGATCCTGCAAGTCCATTACAAGGCATCTACTCAGAAGAAAAAAAAATTCTTTTATCATAAGGATATTTGCATGAGACTATCTTAGCTCAATTTACAGTCACCAAAATGTGGAAACAGCCTAAATGCCCACCAACCCAGGATTGGACTACAAGCTATGGTATATGTATATCATGGAATACTATTCAGCCGTTAAAAAGGTGGGGGCTTTGGTTGCCAGCTGCAGCCCCAGCTAGCTGGCATCCATCACACCTCTTGGCCCAGACTTCAATAGACCTCACCAAAAGGCCACCTCAGATGGAGCATGCTGTTGAAACTATGATGTTCATGTTTCACAAATTTGCCTGGGATAAAGGCTACTTAACAGAAGAGGACTTCAGAGTGCTCATGGAGAAGGAGTTCCTGGGATTTTTGGAAAATAATGAAGGCCTTAGACAAAATAATAAAGGACCTGGACCAGTGCCAAGGTGGCATAGTGGGCTTTTCCCTAACTGCGGGCCTCTCCATCTGTGCAATGACTATTTTGTAGTACACATGAAGCCAAAAGGAAAGAAGTAGGCAGAACCAAGCAATTACTCTGCCCTGAAAAGTGCTCTCTCAAAGGATTGCTTCAAAAATCTGCCCCACATCTTCTCCCTGTATAAGGATTTCGTGAGCAGATCAGGATCCTTAGAATATATACAAATAAAATCTACCTCCCATTTGCCAAGCAGAGAAGGAAAAGTTAATTAAATGCCAGATGAGCATTTGATTTTTACATTGTTTGCATTCCCTTTTCCTCAATAAACATAATACTTTTTTTAGTTCCAAATTTTTTAAAAAAGTGGAGACTTTATATCTTTTGTATTAACTTGGATGGAGGTGGAACACGTTCTTCTTAGTAAAGCATCACAAGAATGGAGAAGCAAGAATCCAATGTACTAAATTCTAATATGAAGGCCTTTAGATGAGCTAATACAAGGTGGGGGTAAGGGAATGAGAGAGTCGGGAAGAGGGGACGAGGAAGGGGGATAGGGATTACAGAGTATGGCACGCTTTTTAGGAGCAGAACAAAATTACAAGAGGGACTTTACCTAACAAATGTAATCAATGTAGCCTAATTCTCTGTACCTTCAATGAAATCCAAACAAATTTTTAAAAATGCTGAAGCTACAAAACATTGATGAAAGAAACCAAAGATCTAAATAAATGGAGAAAGGTACTGTGATCATAGATTAGATGATTCAACAGAGCAAAGATGCCAATTCTCCCCATGTAGATAAATATTAATATTTCCTACCAACATCACAGCAATATATTTTATTGACAAAAACAGGCTATTCTAAAATTGATATAGAAAGGGAAAGGAACTAAAACATCTAAAACAATTTTGAAAAAGACAAAGTGGGAAGACTCACTGTACTCAATTTCAACACTACATAGACACAGCAAACATACTATCTGGGTTTTGGTGGAGAGACAGACAATAGATCAAAGAATAAAGAAAGAATAGAGAACACAGAAATAGACCTATAAAAATACGCCCAACTGATTCCTGATAAAGGTCCAAAAGCATTTCAGTGGAGGAAGGATAGCCTTTTCTACGTACTGTTCTGGACTATTGGATCTTCATCAGTGTGAGTCTTAACCTGACCTAGATCTCATGTCATTCAATCATCAACACACATTTGTGGATCATAGATTTAAAAGTGAAATATTATACTACAAAATTTTAGAAGAAATTATAGGTAAGAATCTTTAGGATCTGGAGTTTGGTGAAGAGTTCTTAGATTTGACAGCAAAACCATAATTTATAAAAGAAAATCAATAAATTAGAATACATTAGAATATTGTCTTGCAAAAGTCCTGCAAAGAGGTAAGAAGCAAGCTATGGACTAAGAGAAAATATTTGCAAACCACATGTCTGATAAAGGACTTACATCTAGGATTTATAAGAATTCCTAAAATGCAACAGTAAAAACTTAAGCTGTTGGGTGGCTCCTGTGGCTCAAAGGGCTAGGGTGCTGGCCTCATATGCCAGAGGTGGCAGGTTCAAACCCAGCCCCTGCCAAAAAAACTACAAAACAAAACCTTAAGCTGTTCATTTAGAACACAGGCAAAGACATGATGAGATATTTCACTAAATAATATATACAAATGGCAAATAAACTCATGAAAACATATTGGATATTATCAACAAATAGGAAAATGCAAATTAAGATTATTGTATCACTTCACACCTATCAAAACAAAAATGAAAAATAATGAAAACATAGAATGCTGGCAAGAATCTGGAAACACTAGCTCTCATACACTAATGGTGGTGATATAAAATGTTACACCCACTGTAAAAATAGTTTGGAAGGTCCTCTGAAAGATATACATATTCACTTATGGGCGGTGCCTGTGGCTCAAAGGAGCAGGGCACCGGCCCCATATACCGGAGGTGGTGGGTTCAAACCTGGCCCAGGCCAAAAAATGAAATAAATAAATAAATAAATATTCACTTATTATACAACTTAGCAATGATCCTCCTGAACACTTAACCCAGAGAAATGAAAATTTTGTGTGCACACTTGTTCATAGTAGTTTTCTATGTAATAGATAAAAATTGGGAATAACCCAAATGTCCTACAATAAGTGAATGATTAAACAAACTGTCCATACTAAGAATACTACTCAGCAGGGCAAAAACCACAAACCTGATACTTGCAACAACTTGGATTAATCATAAGGAAAATGTACTCAATGGGAAAAGAACGCCCATCTCAAAAGGTCACGTATGGTTATAACGTCAATTATATAACATTTTTGAGAGGTCAAGCTACCTGTTCATTTTTTGCATTTGATTTGCTCGATTGACGTGTCTATGTCTCCCTATATCAGCTCTGGTTCCAATATCCTCTTTTAATAGATTAATAGTTGCAGGGTTTAGGGATGGTGGCAGGAGGTGGGCAGCATTGTAAAGGGGTAGCATACGGAGATCCCTCTTGTGATGGAATAGCTCTGTATCTTGATTGTAGTAACACTCAAATCTAAACATATGACAAAATGACATAGAGTCTGAGCCCATTTTATACCATTGTCAACTCCCTGGTTTTGATGACATAATCACTAGGGAAACTGGGCGAAGAGTGCATAGGACCTCTCTGCACTGTCTCTGTAACTTCTTGTGGATCCATAGTTGTTTGCAAATAAAAAAAAAACCTGTTCTTAAAAATACAACTAGAAAAAAATAGAGGATGCTCTTTGACAATTAATATATTAATGTTTGTGTGTCTATGTGTGATCCAGTTACCTCTTACTGAGGAATTCTAAAGACAGGGATTGGATTTATTAATTACACTCCTGCTGAATATCTTTATCGCTTCCTTCATGCCTCAGTTCTTACCCTCTAGTACCTAGATGGCTTCTGCCACACTGACAACTCTTTACTGAACCTGGTGTAATGATTTACACGACACCTTCTGTTAGATATCAAATCTGGGTCCACACACCAATTCATCTGTGAAATCCCAGTGTTAAGCACATAAATGTATGTTATAGGTTATATAAAGGTTTCAGAATGAGGAATCCATATCTGGATAAATTGTACATTCATTTTCAGAAATGAAAGAATGTGATTTAGTCATTCCACAACACATACACCCATCAAAACTTTACATTGTATACTGTAAATAAATACAATTTGTCATTTGTCAATTAAAAATTTAAAAAGAAAGAAATGGAAAAACTCATGAGTGAATAATTTAAGATGATGACTGTGGGATTTGGGTTATTTCTTTTCTTTTTTTTTTTTTTGAGACGGAGCCTCAAGCTGTCCCCCTGGGTAGAGTGCCATGGCATCATACTCACAGCAACCTCCAACTCCTGGGCTCAAGCGAGTCTCCTGCCTCAGCCTCCCAAGTAGCTGGGACTACAGGTGCCCGCCACAACACCTGGCTATTTTTTGGTTGCAGCCATCATTGTTGTTTGGTGGGCCTGGGCTGGGGATTCGAACCCACCACCTTAGGTGTATGTGGCTGGCGCCTTAGCTGATTGAGCCACAGGCGCCGAGCCGATTTGGGTTATTTGTAAAGGAAATATTTTGGTGAGTGCAAACACCTGCATTTTAAGGAAAAGCACAATCTGAATAAAGAGCTATTTTCACTCTTAGCTTGCCTGGTTATGTCCCCAAACCAAACTATTCCAAAGCTGGCCAGCAGGGAGCGAACAACTCCTTTGAGTTGGAATCTAACTACCACGCTGCAGGTGAAGCCTTCCGTTTGTAGATCTGACGTTTCTAAAGTGACAGTTGCATTTACTGCTGTTGTATTTCTTATTGCTATGGAATATAGTCATAACCAACCTGGAAATTTCCCATCCCGTAAGGATTTAGCAATCATGTTGTCCACATGTCCTTTTCCTCCTCCCTGCCCTTCCTTCCCATTGCACATGCGATGCAAACAGCAGTGCTGTGTATTAACATTTCATTTATCCATTCAGCCACCAATGGATATTTAGGTTGTTTTCACCCTTTGGCTGTTGTGAATAGTACTGCTATGAACCATGTTCATCCTCCCAATCCAGGGACAGTTGCCAAAGCGGGTTGAAAATGACAAACTGTATTATAAGAATGAGCATAGCCGAAGACTAGTTTATGCTCCATTTAACTGGAGAAACAGAAATAATGTTCTAAAATATACAGAAGATTCTGAATGAGAGAGGCAGAGCCGGAGCTGGCTCCTCATTCTGCCCATTAACCCTTCAGAATCCCGATTTTTCTCACTAATTCTCTTAAATACAAGAAAAGCAAATTGACTGCGTATGTTTTCCTTTTTTCTTTTCTGACTACTCTGGATAGAAGCCAGGTATCTTATTTAGCTAGGGCTACATAACAAATTATTCCCTGAATTATTGGCTTCACACAATTTTCTACTTTTTACAATTCTGTGGGTTGTCTGGACTCAGCTGGGTGGTTCTTATGGGTTTTCCTGGGGTAAATAGTGTAGCAGCAGTTAGTTGGCAGCTCCACCAGGGCTAGTGGGCCTAAGATGCCCTTGTTGCCAGATGTCAGCTGGGCCACCCTTTCCACATGGTCTCTCATCATCCAGTTGTCTAGGCTTACTTCCTTACATGACTACAGGGAAGTTCATGACAGCAGACACTGTCCCTTCCACCATATTCTATGATGCAAGATGATTAAGTTCTGGAGCTCTCCTACAAAACATTTTATCTATAATTAACAATATTCTATGAAGCCCATAAAAATGTGTTAAGAAGGTGGATCTCCTAGTAAATGCTCTTGTCACAATTTAAAAAAAAACAACTTGAACCACAGTGCATAGGTACATTGATCATTAGCATTTATTTAGTACTATGTGCTAAAACAAAAGAAGGCCAGGCATGGTGGCTCATGTCTATAATCCTAGCACTCTGGGAGGCCAAGGCAGGTGGATTGCCTGAGCTCAGGAGTTTGAGACTGGCCTGAGCAAGAGTGAGACCGCATCTCTAAAAAGAAATAGCCAGACATTGTGGTGAGTGCCCATAGCCCCAGCTACTCAGGAGGCTGAGGCAAGAGGAACACTTCAGCCCAAAAGTTTGAGATTACTGTGAGCTATGATGACACAGCACTCTACCAATGGGAACAAAGTGAGACTCCATCTCAAAAAAATTAAATAAAATTAAAATTAAAAAATAAAAACCACCCAAAACCGAGTCACGAGATAAATCCAGATTTAAGGGGCAGAGAAATAGACTTCACCTCTTAATGGGGTAATCAAAAAATAACAGTGCAAAAGGGCTCATGCGGGAATTTTTGCAAACAGAAGACTGTCTTTCACAGTCTTCTCTCTGGCCACAATATTTTACATCCTCCCACAGGCAAATACATTCACTCCCTTCACAAAACCCCTAAACTCTTATCCAGTCATTGCATCAGACTCAAGGACCATGACCTACATTAGGTCTGAGTGCAAATAAGACTCCCTAGGTGTAGGTACTCAGGTGTGACATCTCTCAAAAGATCCTTGAGCAAGTCCACTTCCACTCATACACCCCTCATACAACAGTGAGATTAGGACAGATCACTGCAATGGACACCCCTGCCCACAAAGGAAGAATGGGCATCTCAGAGCAGTCATTGGTTCATAGCAATTCTGAAATCTAGCTGGGACTAGCTGCTCCTTCCTCATCATTCAGGGGCAGGGACAGCCCCTTAATGAGGGTCTAATGGGCTTCCTGGGAGTGGGGTCCTAACCACCTATTTTATCCTCAGCTCTTGGTCCTATCCTCTCAAAGGCACATGCTTTTTTTTTCCTTTTAGTGAAAAATGACCCACATTTGCAACTGAAAACTTTCTCAGCTTACTGCTTGTATAAATTTGAGGTTCCAGAAGCCTCTTTTTAACTATCTCTGTGTCTTTCAGTACAATTTGACACCATTCTCTCTAAACCTTTGGATTTTCTGTGAATCCTTTTGGGGATTGCTGTAGCCTAGAAAGTCATATCCACTCACAAGTCTTTTAGCCTCCAGTGTAAAGTATTCAGGGATCTGCATTTCTTTTCAATTATGATTCTCTCTTTAGTTCATCACTCTCTTTCAATGTTTTAATATATACAAATAACAAAGCCAACTGCCACTGACAACTTCTGCCTGAAAATCTCCTTAGTCAGAGTCTCTGGCTCATTAGGTATCTATTTTCCAAGTTATTATGGGAGATAGATTATGAATAATTCCAACACTACATAACATGTGCTTTCTTAAGCCTTCAAGACATGCTAAGTCCTTTTAGCATTTTTCAGCCTCTACCCATGGCTTGGTCCCAAAGCCAATGATTCTCATTTTTAGTTGTGCTTATATGTAATACCATGTCTCAGGTGCCCATATTTGTCCCACTGGATATTGCTACATAAAAACCACACTTAGCCTAAGTAGCTTAGAGAATGATTTATTATTTCCCATAATTCCATGGGGGTGCTTGCTCAGCTGGGGGTTCTTCTGATGTTCTCAGCTGGGACCATTCACACAGCTGTGGTCCTGGCAGCTCTACTGGGCCTGGAGGGCATAAGAAGACCTTACTGTCTCAGATGGTACCCTGGTGCTGTCTTGGAGCTTGAGCCTCTCTACTATCTCATCATTATCTCATCTACTACCTACTTGAGCCTCTCTACTACCTCTCTACTCTGGACTCTCTAGTCCAGAGTCTCACCCTGGACTCCCCATTACATGTTGGTAGGAGCATTTTTTTTTTTTTTTTTGAGACTGAAGCAGAAGATGCAAGGCCTTAGAAGGACAGCCTCATATAAGTTGCGAAATGTCACTTCTGCCATGTTCTACTGGCCAAAGCAAGTCACAAGCATAGCCCTTGTGCAAGGGATGAGGAAATAGATTCCACTTGTTGGTGGGGGAAACAGCAAAGTCACATTACAAAGGGACATATGGGATGGAAAAGCAAAAAAATATACAATGACATGATGAAATGTGGAACATAGTGGAAACCACTTTGGAAATAAAACTAGTGAGAGAGGATTGACTGAGATGGTGCATCTTCTGGGTATGTAAAAACTGGAGAAATGAGTCAAAGTCCAGGAGTATCACAAGAACTGCTTAAACCACAGATGAAAAGAAACTTTGTATGACTTTCCAGTATCATGGAAAGTCTGCAGACAACCTCTATCGATCTTTTTTCTTAGCCCTACCTTTCCTTTGGGCTTCAGGAAAGTGGACAAGGCCCAAAATATCCCTCCCTGACATGATAGGTTAAAGGAAGAAACAAACAAACAAAAAGACACAATTGGAAGATGGTCACCTGTTCACCTCAGAGTAAAAACAATTCAGTCATGGATGAGATAAAAAAAGAACGGCTTTAAATTCAGCAAATATATTGTAATATTAAAAAGAGAGAAAGAAGTGAAAAAGAAAAAGAGAAGATGTAGGGAAGGATGAAAGAAATGAAGGGAGAGAGGAAGAGAAGTAGGAAAGTTTCATCAATTCTACCTAGAAGAAAATACCAAAGAACACCAAAGAAATGCTTCCCATTACAGAACAAGTTAATACCTACAGGAGCCAAATAAATAAAAAGAAGTTCACTGAAGATGTGATGAAACAATAGGAGATCCTAAAAGAGGGCATGGCAAGCTCCAAAAAATACTAATATAGAAACATGGAATCGGGAACATAGAGGAACTTTGAGATAATCCCAGTGATTAAAAACATCAAAGAAAAAAGATTAAGAATCAGCAAGCTAAAGGAGAAGACAGAATGTTAACAGTGGTAGGCTGTGTGGTTGGCTGCAATTTTCCTTCTTATACTTTACTGTATTTATCTTAATTTCCAAATTAAAAATAACAAATCTATCAATTACGAAGTCACTGTTATTTTTTTTTTTTTTGAAGGAGAGGCTATGGGAGGTAGTCACTACAACCACCACCATTGCCACCACCATCATTATCATCACCATTATTATCATAATAATCATCACCATTATGACTATGACTAATTTCATCATCACCACCATCACCACAAGTTGGTCAGAAACCAATTTGTTAAGCTGGGCATAGTGGTTCACATCTGTAATCCCAGCATTTTGGGAGGCCAGGGCAGGAGGATTACTTGAGGCCAAGAGTTGGAGATCAACCTGGGCAACATAGCAATATCTCATCTCCATTAAAAAAAAAAATCATATGGCTGTGGAGGAAGCAAGAGGATCTCTTGAGCCCAGGAGTTTGAGGTTGCAGAGAGCTATGATGACACCACTCCTCCTTAGCCGGGTAACTCAGTGAGATCCTGTCTCAAAAAAGAAAAAACCCAATCTTTTAAAGTTTTCCCCCACAAAAGGGAGAGGTTAGTGAGGAAAGAGTCAGAAAACATAAACTACTTACTTGTCCTATTCCACAGTGAAAGGAGAAGCTGAGAGAGAGAGACACAGGGAGCAGGGTAAAGTCTTAGAAAAATGAAAAGACAAGTGTCACAAGTGTATATATTCAAGCAGAGAGATGGAAGGAGTACAGGGGGAGTACTCACAGATGAGTGTGTGAGATAGAAGAGTTGTTAAGTAGGGAAACAAAGCCCTGTAAGAAGTGAGGGGAATCGTATCTGAGAAAAAAGAGACACACTCCCTCCGTGAGGGAATGGAGGGAAGGCAGGCAGACGTGAACACAGGAACACTTGAAAGTGGAAAGGAAGATGATAAAAAACAAATGTCTTGTACAGTATAGAATTCAAGCCAGAATAAGCCTTTCGGAATTGTGTTAACCTCTAAGTCAAATAGCAATACAAGTGATAAGGGAACATCACTTACTAACTTTTACAGTGCACCTAGTACTGTTAGGTACTGGATACTTTTTGCTGCTTCAACATTTATTATCACATATACAGATATAGGTGAAGACATTTGAGATAATTTAAGTCAATTAAAGACTTTTTTGCCTAAATGAATTTTACTGATAATTCTTTTACAGAACACAAAAGTAATACATTATAAAGGGAACAAGAAAGTAAGAATCACCCCAAACCCCACCACTCAAATATAATTACTGCCAACATTTTTAGAACATCGACTTCCAGAGAGAATGAGAGGACAGATAAGGAAATAGAGAAAGAGAGAGGAGGGAAGAGAGGAGGAAAAGGGACTCTATTTTTCTGTTCTCCAAAATGGGTATATTATCTTATCCTGCTTTAAAAGCTATTGCTTCCAATTAATGTATTGTGAAGTTTTTGCTTTAGTAAATTTAGATAAATTTCTTTTTAAATATTCTGTTATATAAATAGGCAATATGATCACTTCTCTAATAAGAATCAACAAGATAAATAAAACATTACTTTGCATTTTCATAAAATTTTACAGTGGTTTCTTCAGAATAAATTTGAAGAACTGACATGTATAGGAGTCAGTTTATGGATAAGTTTTGTACTTTTGGAACACACTTACCAAATTGCCCTCAGATATATCACAGCATCTTGAGCCACAAGACGTCCCCAAAGTGTGACTGCCTCTGATTTTACCTTCACACCACTGGCATCCGAATCTTTCTAATATTTTCCCATGTGGTAAGTACAAAAATTTGTCATTTATGCATCTTTTATTTATTAATGAGCTAAAACATGTTCATTGTTTATTTTATTTTATTAGCTCTTTATATTTGTTTCCTATGACTATCTTAAGCCATACTTTTGCTCATTTCTCATTTAAGAGATAATTCTTTTGGTTTTGTTTTAAAGGACACTTTTCTATTGGTGATATTTCATGCTATTAATATACTATCAATAAATCTATTCAAATAACTGGATTAGACAGCAACTAATGATGGGGAAGAACTTGAAGGAATTTGAACCTTTTCAACTTGCTAAGAAGACAATATAATATACTATTTACATATTAAATGTTTGAGCTTTGCCGAGACCTGAGTTCAAATTCTCACTAGGTCACAAGCCTGAGTTAGGATTAATATTGTCACACTACAAAGTTGTTGAGGAAATAGTTGAGAAAATACAGAGGGTGTCCCCAAAAAGGTATACACATTTTGAGAAAGGAAAAAAGCTATATTAAATTTGTAATACTCAAGTCATATTTGACTTCTGTAATTATAAGAAGTGCTCAACATGACTTGTATTCATCTTTTGTTATCAGTATATATTGAGTATCACAGTTTTAATACAGTCTTTTCCTTTCTTAAAATGTGTCTAATTTTTTTTTTGCACTTTATGTATAACATATTTATTAGTCACCTCTGGTAATTGTATAAGTCAAATGTGACTTCAGTACTACAATTGTAATAGCTTTTTTTTTTCCTTTCTTAAAATGTGTATACATTCTTTTGGTACTCTCTGTATATTTAGGACATTGTCTAGAACAAAATAAGCCCCCGTGACTGGTATCTATTCCTATAATTATTATCATATTTGATCTATTTTCAGAGATGTCTTGGTTATCACAGTATTATTGATTCATTGGGTCTATGAAAATCTAGGTCTCCTGTTTCAGTTTTACTGTCAACTTTGCACTTGACACCTGGTGAATGGGATGATTTTAGTTACTGCTAACACTGCTTATTTCACTAGTATCTTTGCCAAGGCCAGTCCATTATTCCAAATTGCAACGATAGGAGGGAAAGATGAAAAAATGTCTTTCTACTTTGGTAAAATGCATGAAAATTTCCTGAAAACTCCAAAGATGAGCTGGACTTGATAGACGTGATAACCAAGAACACTTCCCTGCATCTCCACCTTTGTCAGTGAATGTTTATGACGACAACTTGTTGCTGGAGAAACTCTATGTTGTTTGTAGAGAAGTTTTCATTGAAGATGTAAAAATTCTGAAAAGTCCTTTGTCAGCTCATAAGCCAACAGACTTTCCACTGGATGGAGTCATTGAGACAATTCTGAGTGTATCTCAAAAAAAATTATTGTATTTCATTATTTTTTTAAAATTCTGTCATTTGCACTGGGAAGATTTCTTTAAAAACTTCCTGATAAAAATCACATGAAAAAAAATTCCCTGGAGGCATTAAGGAGGTAAAAATAATTAATTTCCATGTGATTATCCTCTGGCTACATGTCTATAACTTGTAATTCCTCATCTATCTTTATCTGTCTCATTGGTTTTCAGTCATCTGAACATTTTTTATTGAGCAATTCTTATATGCCAAACACTATGTTAGAAAAAGCTATGAAGATGTTTCTTGTTCTTGGGTCGGCGCCTGTGGCTCAAGTGGCTAAGGCGCCAGCCACATACACCTAAGGTGGCGGGTTCGAATCCAGCCTGGCCCACCAAACAATGATGGCTGCAACCAAAATAATTAGCCAGGTGTTGTGGTAGGCCCCTGTGGTTCCAGCTACATGGGAGGCAGAGGTAGGAGATTTGTTTGAGCCCAGGAGTTGGAGGCTGTGAGTTATGATGCCACGGCACTCTACCCAGGGGGACAGCTTGAGGTTCTGTCTCAAAATAAAAAAGATGTTTCCTGTTCTCAGTAACAGATGACTTTGGAGAGATGACAATCAACAATTGAAAAGGAATCTAGCTGGTCGGACAATTATGCTCATGAACTCATCCTAGAAAAAGTGCAACATACCTCACTGAATATCACTATAGTCACCGTCAACTTGGGAACTTATGCACCTATCCAGTGTCTGGTCCACTCTTGAAAGCAATTTTGGAGCTCTTTTTCTGGAATGGCCATCAGAGCTGTCATACACAAGGTCTGACAATTGAATTCTTGAAGTCATCCTTGAAAAAGTGCTTTGAAGGGTGGACTGGCGTTGGTTCACAGCTTCCTACGGGGAGGGCTTCAAAGGTGGCCATAGTGATATTCAGCAATAAGGTCTGTAGCACTTTTTCTAGGATGAGTTTGCGAACTTAATTGTCCGACCCTGTATGCTAAATGCCAAAGGCGAGTTACAGCCACTGAAAAACATCCCAAAGTAATGATCTATAGAGTTTATGAGACAGCACATTCTGGATGCATAAATCACATAACGGTTATGGTTTTTAGGAAGAAGCTCAAAGGATACAGCATGTAAGCTAAAAGAAGAAACTGACACAAAATTAATCTAAGTAGAGAGTTTATTTGGGCCAAGTTCGATGACTGTGACCTGGGAGCATAGATTGAAGTTGCCCTGAATATATATTCCCATTAGTGGCAGTTACAAGTCGTAAAAAGAAAAGACATTTCCTAAGTTGTTTACCAAGAAGTTACATTAAAATAACATTAAATTATGATTATACATTGGTTCTCTGTATCACAAATTCCAGGAACAAGATTAGGGATAAGGCAGAAAATCAGGGAAAAAACAAAAACAAAAACAGGCCATTAAACAATTGCCCCTGGGCATGGGGGCTCAGGGATATCCCATATTCTGTTTCTCTGGGCCTCATAAAGTTTGCATACTTCACAAAGCACAGGCTGCCC
Source organism: Galago senegalensis (assembly GCA_963575145.1). NCBI lineage: Eukaryota > Metazoa > Chordata > Mammalia > Primates > Galagidae > Galago > Galago senegalensis. The sequence continues at coordinate 27,502 of CAUYTI010085160.1, forward strand.
TCGGCTATTTTGGCCTTTCTCTCAGGATAAGAGGCTGGGAAATGTTTCCATAGTGCTGCTTCTTTGGACTTCCTTATTTCCTTGGGGGGTTTGTGTTCTCTGCAGAAGATCCTGCCAGGTCCCTAGATGCTCTAAGTAGCAGCTAGCAGTTCCCTTATACTTCTAAGCACAACACACTGAGGTTATTTTATTTCATTTTGTAATTGCAAAGACTGTCTTCAATTGCAAACATTGTAAACACAAAGCCATGCATTTGGATTTAGAGTCTGGGGTCTGGATACAACTTCTTAGTAGGTCACAATGCCATCTTAAGAACGCTGCATGCAGGTTATGGGAGAGTAAGTTGCATTACACATCTGCAACTACCTAAGGAGAACAAGGCTGGGGGTATGTGCTGTTGTCTCTAAGGAGGAGTCTCATCACCTGGTAGAGAAGGTCAGAAGGACGGAGGTCATAAGGACTGAGCCTTGCGCTGAATCTGGTCATAAAGGTAAAATGTTGATAAGCCAGCACAGGGTACAGGCATCCCCCCATCCTCTTCCCCAACTTACCCCTAATCTTTGACACCATGACACAGAGTCTACTGTCTCCTCTTACCTGGTCAAATCTACTCCATTGCTGGTGTCTCCAAGTGTGCTATTAAGATAGCAGTGACATCTTTCAAACAAGTGCACAAACAAAAGCACAGATTTATTGCCTTGTTTTTCTTTGGACCTTAACACAAGTAATACTTCAAAACAGACCATAAAATTATGTCAAGATAGAACATATTTTATAATAGAACCCTCCAAATTATAGGTATCATCTGAGACTTTAAGAACTGAAAAGTTGAACCATGAGATTTATTAACTGGACTAAGCAAATTTTAGCCTTTTTAAAAAACCTTTTAAAGAGAGTGCACATGACAAGGAGCAATGTGGCACATCCCGTGGTTGAGATGTGACTCTGTCCTTGTTCTCCTCAGGTTTCTTTCTTCCTCCTTTTCCAGGAGGTAGTCGGGTATTTAGAAGTAAAAGTATACCACAAAAATACTATTATTTCACTTAGAGATATATATGTAATAAAAGTATAGACATAGGTCTTAAAAATGTAAAACCCAAATTCTGCATAATGGTTACCTCTGAAAAAGGAGGCAGATGCAGTCAGAGAAGACTTCTGAGTGTGTTTCAGGCGAGGCTTAGTGCCTCAGCCTGTAATCCTAGGACTCTAGAAGGCTGGAGCAGGGGGATTACTTGAGGCCAAGAGTTCAAGATGAGCCTGAACAAGAAATAAAAAATTAGCCAGGTGTGGCGATATGCACCTATAGTGTCTGCTACTTGGGAGGCCGAGGCAGGAGGATCACTTGAGCCCAGAAGTTTGAAGTTGCAGTGAGCTTTGCTGACATCACTGTACTCTTGTCTGGGTAACAGGAGGAGACCCTATCTCCCAAAAAATAAGAATATTTCAATTGCATATGAAATATTTTATATGTTGATATAAGGACACATATGTCTGTGATAGTCTATAATTTTGGATATTTCTGAAATAATTCAAAATAACTATTTCTCTGATATTTGATTTTAAATTTAAAAATGGTCCATATACAATCTGAAATTTGGGAAAACATAATTCCAAATAAATGAATTCATCAACAACCCCTCCCTCCAAAAAAAAAAAAAAAAACTTTCAAGTTTTTAGTAACTCTGGTTTTATTTTCTTTATGTCACACCCAGTTCAATGCCATCTCAGTATGGGCATAAAAGGGTTTTGTTTTGTTCTGTTTTGGTTTGGTTTGGTTTAGTTTGGTTTTGGAGACAGAGACTCACTTTGTCATCCTAGGTAGAGTGCAGTGATGTCATAGCTCATAGCAACCTCAAACTCTTGGGCTCAAGCAGTTCTCTTGCCTCAGCCTCCCAAGTAGCTGGGACCACAGTTGCCCACCACATGCCCATCTATTTTTAGAGATTGGGTCTCACTCTAGCTCAGGCTGGTCTCAAAACTGTGAGCTCAGGCAATCCATTCACTTCAGTCTCCCAGAGTGCTAGGATTATAGGCATGGCCCATAAAGTTTTTTTTGTTTTTTGTTTTTTTTAATCCAGGGGAAAACATGAACACTGTACCCCACTACCACAAATTATGCAGTTGAGTTTCCCACATTTGGGGAAATCACAGGGGTCAGCACATCCAGAATGCAATGGATAAGCCTCGCCCTGGGTAAACCACCTTTATGATCATGGCATCTCCCCTGCCAGGCAAGTATCACATAAAAGTTTTTTGATAGTGAAAACTACCTAGACATTGTGAGGCAAAATTAGCAAGGGATGTAAAAATTTTATCTCCCGTACATTTATTAAATTGTTTTGTATCACTATTTTATGAAAATTGTTGTACATTCTGAGTTCCAAATTTGACATATGATGAAGTTAAAAATAAATTACACATGAAAGTATTAGCTTTTATTAAAATACTATGATTGTCCCTTAAATTGTTAAGTTATGGGAAAGTACAAAATTACATTTAAAATAACAGCACTGGAATGGGGTGAAAGAGGCTCCTATTATGTTGCTTCCTTTTGGCATCCCATGGGTACAATAGTGGAAGGAGTAAAAGACCTGCCATCCCAAAATATGTTTTATTGGTATTGAGAAGGGACATAAAGTAAGGGCTTCAAAGGGGTTGGGAGGAAACCCTGGCCTAGGAACAAGGAAGTCTGCAAGGCGCATAAGAACATTCACCACTCAACAACTCTCACCAAAAACAGGGAAAAGAATGTGGGCATGAGGTAACCTAGGTAACCAATGACCAATAGAAAAAGAGATAATAGTCACTGACCAATAGAAAAGGGCAGTGATTCCTGAAGGTTCAGAGAGGCCAGTGGAAGAGTTGTAACCCATTTCAAATGGAGAGAAAGAGGGTATTTACACCTCTGCAGGGCCTTTATGTCTCCATCTCTCTTGCCTCTTCTCCTTCATGAAAGGTACCGACTTCTAACTCCTTGGAAGTTGCTCTAAGCTTTCTCTTTGTTCTTCAATTTCTGGTTGTTATAAACTTGTGCAGGTCACTGTTGCTTTCTATTCACGCTGCCTGTGCTGCTCCGGGTTTATTTTCGGTTTCCACCCTCTTTTGCTTCTGATTCCTACCTTGTCTCCACTCAACTTTTTAGCTCAGCCAAGCAACTGAACCAGGTCAACTGGGTTCAGGAAACCAGGACCCTCAACCCCCAACAGGTGTATTATTTCAAGTTGAAAACATTGGAGAAATTTCAGTGTTAGAAAAGGCTAGCTGACCTGTCCCTTCCTGAATGCAGCAAGACATCAGAGATTCTGCTGAGAGGGATACCTTCCCTGTCCTGGGGCAAGAAAATAGCCATTACCAGCACGGACCTAAATATACTTATCCAAGTAGCCTTTATCTTCCATACAGTTTAGACCTTCCTATATATCTCCTAGTGATTTTGCCAGAACACCTTTGTCTTGTCATTTCTTCTCAAATTTATAGTTCTGTCTTTTTAAAAAGTATAAATTCATCTTGCTTTGGCCCTTTCTTGGGTTTTCATTTCTTTTGCATGTGGAGATCCCCCTGTACAAGTAACACTAATAAAATCTATATGCTTTTCATTTCACTTGTTAATCTCCCTGCTCCCAATCTGGTTTCTAGATCCAACCGAAGAGCCCACTCAGAGCTAAATGAGATGGTGGCAGAGTGGAAGGGTTGGTGATAATCTCTGGCTCCTCTACAGACCTACTCCAGAGATTCTTCCATTCCTAGCAGACTAAGACATATTTTATGTATCTAAAGATCTGATATGGATAGGATTTCTAGCAAACATTTTTTTCTTCAATCATGATCTATAATGGAGAGGATACATATAAAACTTTCACATTGAAAGAATCTATGAAAGTTACAAATTCTGATTTCAGAACATTCTAAACTCTAGAGGAAGCCTATCACTTGGTTTTATCTGGAAGTTTGATTAAATATAATTAAAATACCAAAAATAGGGATTTGGGTCACGGATCACAAATGTTTACTCTATGAACCTGAAGTGAACTTTGGACTTTTTGTTTTCTCCTTACAGTCATACAGCTGTGGTTAATTGTCAACAAACTTTGGACTCCCTTGGACCCAGTATCTTATACGTGGAGAAGCACCCCCTCTCATTCTCTTGCCCTGCCAACAAGCCACATACGAAACCTGCCAAGATTCTATATATGTTTTATTTGTAAATATACGTTCCTTAGCTGAGTCACTTATAGTCTGCAGAGGATTTTTTTTCACCCCCCTCTCTCTTAAAATATTTACACTGGCTAAAAACCAGGGGAGATACTCTTGGGCTGTGGCCATAGTACAGTTTTACTCAATATTTATCAAAGCACTCACTCGCCAAATTCCCGTGATAGCTACAGCATGAAATGCAATCACCACATTCAGTTTCAAAGTTCAAATGCCCTTTATGATAGATAAACACATAGCACAGTACAGGGCAGGATAGTGGAAGATATATTCCTGGAGGAGAGGGTGATGTGCCTGGTGGAAAGGGTGATGTACCCATCTTATCTTTCAAATAGGACCTGGACAACTGGCCTAACAATCCTTAGACTCTACATATCTACTTCCTCTGCTGGAAAATGAACATGTGGCTTCTTCTCCCTGAAATTCATCTTCTTTTCTCTGATTCTTAAAAATATATTTAAATTCTGCCAGGATTTTTGCTCTGCCATGAACGAATTAACTAGCTGTGACATTCTCTATGGACCAAGAAGTACTGACTTAAGTCATGGCAGTAAAATTCAGGGTAAATAAAAGTTTCACTTTGCATTTGAAAAGCAAAAAATAGCCTTTATTGGACAAAATAGGATGAAAACATATCCACATGCAATCATGTGGTTTGACCATTCAAATTGGAGGAGTGGAGTTGAGTCACATGTTTTAAACTGATGAAATAGTGAAAGGAGGGGTCTCTTTCAAGGAAAAAAGAAAAGATAAAAGGAATACCGTGTAAGAGCAACAGAAGAAAAACAAAGTAGGAGCAGATGTGGACGATCTTTCAAGAATCAGCATAGAATTTACATAGTAAGGAAAATAAAGCAGTTGTATATCATAAGTTGGTCATGGTGACACTTTTAGAAAATATCAGGAAAATGACAAAATGGTATCCACCCAAGGAATGTCAGAGTGCCTCTTCTTTATCCTCCTCAAGAGCTCTAACTTATCCTTCAAGTCTTAGCCCAACAGCAGGGAAGTCAGGGCTGATATGGCCAAGAAGCACCCAGTGTCTCTTCATTCCCCTGGTACCTGCCCATGGCTTCATTGTAACATCTACCACTCTTTAGGGATCATTTACACTTCTGTCGCCTCTTCTCCAAGACTGTCAGGATTGTAACTTATTCTTCTTTCTTTTCTTGTTGCCTAGCAAAGGTAATGGTTATCTATCCATTTAAGCTCTGCTGAGATGCTTTTAGTAGAGTCAGTCACATGTCTAAACATTTTGAAGAATATATAAAAATCAGTAAGATACTCTGACAAAGATGGAGTAGATAGCCTCCTTTACATACAGATGAAAAACCTATATAAAACAAACATAGGAAAACTTTGAATGGAGGATAAAGTAGATAGGCTAGGAACGTTGGGGAATCCCAGTAACATTATGATGAATTCCCTGAGTTTTCTTTTTAACTCATGTATCTCACACTTGGCACTGAAGAAATTTGTAACCTGGAAATGTCAATGAGTACAGACAAAAAAAAAAAAGTCCCAAGAGAGGCCTGTTCTTTCTCTAGCCAAATGAACAGAAAATGGGTAGACTAGCAAGAGCAAAAATTACCTTATCCCAAGAAAACACCATGGAAAAAAAACATGATCCTACCCACATTAGCAAAGGCTGAATGATGAGGGACCCAGATATCCACCCTTACCAGGCTATAAAGAGGTACCTGACTCCCCTGCTAGAGAAGGCTGAATGGAGAACTGGGAATTTCATCGTCACCTGGTGACATTGAAGCCTTTCTGGTCAGCCCTGTCCCATAGCATCAATGGAGATCACAGGGAACATGAAAAGATCCTTCACATCCCAGCCAGGGAGGTAGCAATGGATGCCTAACAGCCAGGTAAATTCCCATCCTGCCTAGAAGTAACAAGAGGCCCCTCACATCCCAAGTGTCAATAGAGACTGAGTGGGAATCTGGACTCCTAGTCACATCTGAAAATAATAAGGCAATGCTCTCAATTCCCCTGCTAGGGTGATATCAGAGAAAGTTAGCTAAAGCAAAAGGTTTAAATTAAATACTTCATAAGGTCCATAGTCTAATAATACCTAAAACATCCAGGTTTCAATTAAAAATAATTCATCATATCAAGAAGCAGGAAATTCTTTTTGAATAAGAAAGAGACCATCAATAGAGGCAAACATTGACATGACAGATATTGGTATTATCTGATAAGGATTATATAGCAGCCATCATAAAAATGCTTCAGCAAGCAATGACAAATACACTTGAAACAAATGAAAAACCAGAGACTCTCAGCAAAGAGGTAAAAATTCTTAACAAATAGAAGATATAAAGAAGAACCAAGTGGAAATCTTAGAAATAAAAAAGACAATAACTAAAATATAAAAATCAGTGAATGGGCTCAATAGCAGAATGGATGTGACAGAGAAAGAAAATCAGGGAACTTGAAGGCAGAAATTACCCAATCGAACAACAGAGAGAAAAATGACTGAAAAATGTTTATACAGAGCCTCAGGAAACTGTGGGGCTAAAACAAAAACCAAGAAAACTATTTAAGCAATTAAATAATTTTCAATTGCAAACTGTATTATTTGAAGGTCTTTGTGGTTGGCCCTTCGGCTGTTGAAGAGTGATCATATGAAGGACATCTTGGTGTACTAATCTTATACCTCCCCTGGACCCAGATACCCTAAAAGTTAACGTAGCCTTTGAAGGTTCACAAGTAGGAACAAAAAGGTATAGTCAACACAGTGGGAAAGTCAAGTTCATTGTGTCTTCTATCATGTCCACCAAGAACATATGAAGAGATTAGTGACATATTCTCTTCAAATCTATGAAACTTCAAAATGAACCACTCAATACAGAACAGCTCTGCTGCCAGTACGGTCATTCTTGTGCACAGTGAGAAATTTTCTTATCATCCCAATGAAAAAATGCCTCATGTGTGCTGACAAGTTCTCTGAAGTTTTACTAAAATGAGACACAATTTTAATAATTTACAAGAAACACTTTTAAGACCATTTTCAACAGGATGGGAATATTTTCTTTTCTTTTCTTTTTTTTTTTTTTGGTACAATTGTCTGTGCTATTTTTTTTTTTTTTTTTTTGCAGTTTTTGACCGGGGCTGGGCTTAAACCCACTACCCCCCATATATGGGGCCAGTGCCCTACTCCTTGAGCCACAGGTGCCACCCTGGTACAATTGTCAAGTAAGATTTTTTACTACGTAGGTATACTCAACCCACAGATCTTCCCTCAAAGTTTAACTTGTTTAAATCATTAAATCTGAAGAAATCTAATCTCAATTTAAAAAAAAACCCAAAAGACTAATAATTTGGCTTTTAAGGGGACATACAGAAAAGGTAGAAATTGCTTCAGAAATATTTTTACTTCTCTTAATTTTTTTTTGATTAAAACAATAAGAAATGAAACTCCAAGTTAAAAGGAATACAGAACCACTTTTAAATTTTATAAAAATCATAATGTAACATGGGCTATCCCAATCCCAGTAATTAGTCTAGTGTTTGTCAATGTCATCAAGCTTGCTTCCAATAAGATTCAAAATTCTGGTGCCCAGACAACATTCACAGGTACTTCTCACTTAAGAGAAGTAGAAAAGCACTTTTAGGTATGGTCTGTCTTTATTCCTCAAAACTTGAACAATGTATACAATTCTTACACATTCAAATACGTGTAAGATTCAATAGGACACCCTCCTACTGTCATGCAGATTCCACAAGTTTCCCTGAGATGTCCATATCACAGAGGATTCCATTCTAACTCTGGTTGACAGTTTCCCAAACAACGCAATAGCGTGGATAGAGGACTGTATAAAATATAAGGTTCTCTCAAAAAGATTCGTGGTATTTTTGGAATAAACAACATTAGTCTTCTTGGCTAAATGTTGGCAAATGTGTTTTCAACTTTAAAATGTCTGTAACTGGCTCTTTTCTTTCTTGATAGAAGCTGAGTCCAGTGATAAGTTCAACATCTCTGATCCGTGCTCTGTGTAACATTAGTAACTCTTCAATCCATAAGGAATCATGTTTCCCATACTAAGAAGAGGAGAAATAAAAAACAAAAATCACCAGAGAATATAGACAGTTCACTTCTGTAAGCTCTTAATCTCTCCATCATTCATGACGTTTTGGCTTTGAAGTAGCAGAAACTCCAAAACTTGTTAGTGATAATCCCCACTCTTGAGAACTTCACTCTCTAATAGACGGTAGGCATGATTGTTTAATGTAGGAGTATCACATTTGGGTAAAAGAAAGTATACCCGGTTATGCATTGCATAGGTGCAAGAAACTTCAACAGTGCAGGGTTAAAATAAATATTGGAAAACAGAAACCTAATGGCATGGTAGAAAGAATATGGTAGTTAAAATAAAGAAGTCTGGATTGAGTCCTGGTTCCACAACTGTCCTATCAGGAAAACTAAGGCAAGTTATTTAACATATGAGTCTTGAGCTCCTTACCCATCATGGGGTAATTCTGAGGAACAAATGCAGTGCTGTGTACAAATATACTATACAAGTACTAGTTCTCATAAGAATGTGTTACCTACCAGTTTCATGAAGAATGGGTTAGGGGAACTTCATTTCTGGTAAAAGAGTTAGTCTTAGGAGATAAGAGAGAAGAAAATAAACGGCAGATATTTGGAACATGGAAGCAGAGATGGCAGCTGAAGCAGGTCACAAAGATGGAAATCATACATCTATGTGTTCGTATGAGTTTTTCTGAAATGGTCATTAGAGATCGGATATAGAAAGCATCTACCAGTTGGCGGGCTATGATTGTACTTTAAAGACATCCTTCAATAAAGGTTCATATATCCTTGGGACATTATGAGTCAAAAATGATAAATATAGACTTTTCACATAAAGGAACAGACCAACAATCTCTATTTTTATGTAAGCTTCCAACCACCTACTACGTAATACTCCCCTCCCTGCAGCAATCCTTGGAGACAATCCTTTGGCTCTAAGGGGAATAGCACTGACTCAGTGGACTGCTTGACTAGTGGGTAATCGCCATCTTCTCCGACATCCACAGGAAAGGATAAAAAGTACATACATGAAATCTGTTCTCTCAGGGTAATATCTTTACTACTTCAGAGGTGAGACCAAAGGAATCAATAAATATATATGATAAACCTTACACTAGTCCTCTCTCTTGTTCAAGCCCAATATTTAGCATCTTCTAGGTACATTGCCATTGTAGAATTTGATAAAATGTTTTCATTTAAGAGGAAACATTTGGAAACATAATAGTGTTTGGAATCCTAGAGCTGGAAAAGGAACTCAGTGCCTGACTCCTAACACTTAACAAACATTCTTTTGGTCAGTGAGACAAAAGCATAAGGCTGTAGCTGCCCTTTTATTTGGGGGGAGGGGATCAAATTGAGAAAGGATTTCTAAAGAAGCAGAAGACACCGTTAGCCCATGTGGGACAAAGCCACATGCTAAGAGTGACAGAGCAGAAAGACAGGAAAGGCGTGTCTCCCTAATGGTGCCACTGACCCAAAGCACCATCCCTAACTCTAACCCTAACCCTAATAAGGAGAAGGAACCCCTGATTTTCTTAAACCACTCCAATGGGTAGAGTGGTTATTTGCTGCGGACCCAATTCTAATTGATAAATCTAGTGACAACTTAATCTCTCAAAGAATGAAGAAGGGAATAGTTGGTATAATCCAACAGTGCCCCCAAATATTGACCTTTTAGCAGAGTTAGATATTTATCAGGCATCCAACCAGATAAACTTCTGCTATTCTATATTCGATTCTGAAGAATAAGGAAAATTAACTTAGTGAGAAATGTGTTCCATGAGAAAGTCAAATAATTCTGAAAGTTTGTCACAGAACACAGAAACACTACCATCAAGGATGGCAAATGAGTCACTGTATTCCTCTCCCAAGCCCACAGCAGGGATCACAGTTTTGTTCACTGCTGTGCCCTCAGTACCTAGAGCATCTGACAACAAATATTTATTAAAGGAATGAATAGCTGGCTCAAAGAAGTACTGAATGAATGAATAAATGCAGCACTCTTTCCTGTTGAATTCCCACTTGATCTCAAGATCCTTTTGACCACAGAAATCCAGATATCCACCCATCCGTTGGGACTGGTATGAAAGGTAAATCTTATTGCCAACTCAGGTCTAGACTGATTTGTGTAACTTCAATGGAAAATAAAAATAGGAAATGCGAGAAGTACTCTGAAAGAAAGACATTTTGGCTCATGATAAGGAAAAACTTAAAAACTGTGAACATTTTATATAGTTTTGATATTCAACTCTATAATTTGTATTTTTAAAATTCTGAGCAAATAAGATACTATAAAACAATTGTTTCCAAACAATCTCTGGAATAACAATAGAATAAGACTTTTATAATATAAATGACATACAGAAAATTCCTTTGAAATGTTGTTTAACCACAATTTTTATAACAGTGCTGATACATTTGGAATGGTAAATACAGTTTTAAAACGAGAGAAAATTCACCCTTCAAATAAGTCTAGAATTCCATGGCCAAGCTGTACAAATTTGATTGTGATCTGATTTGTAGTATCTTTATAGACAAGGATAGTCTTCTCCAAAGATATTATCTTAAATACTTAAATGAATACTATCCTGTAATTCCAGAGTCCATGAATATTCAAAAGTTGTGTTTTCTCCCATAGTAATGAGAGATATAAGCTACATGTCCAAAGATACAGGTGTTTGTACTTTCAATATATAAGATAAACATACAGAGGCTACTTACCGCACAGCCCTCACTGTTGTCAGCCCTGTGAGGCAAGATGAAAGCTAAGGTATCTAAGTTTTCACAGTGCAAGGGAATCTGGGATTTATTTTTACAACTTGTTAGCACGATGAAGAAGTGAGTTGGAATCATAATTTCTTGACTACGGATAATTTTGATGTTTCTGAAAAATATGTCAATATTTACTTAAAAAAAAAGAAATATCTTCCTTTTCATGAACATTTCAGTAGAGTAAGGTTTTAATACAAGAAATCTAAAAAGCAAATTCAGAGAAATAATTAAATATATCATAACAAGTTAGCAATCATAATCCTTCAGCATATTCCTCTACATTGAGAGTAATAATTAGAAGACAGATAAACGACAGTCTGAATTATTTTTATTTTCTATAGAAATGTTTTGAACTCTGAAATTCTTTGAAATTTTACCTAAAGACACTGGAATCAAGACACTAGAGAAAATACCGTTTTTGAACACCTATGACCAAAATCCTAATCTAAATCATTACTTATTGCCTTTTAAATTCTATGCCATTGTGGACAAATAGCAAGCACAGAGTGAACAGGTTAGAAATGTGTGATTCTCGTTCCTCCTGAGAGGACATGTGGATTCGTCTTTGTTTTAATTGGATATTTTCTCCTATCCTAATAACTTAATTTTCTTTTCAAATTGTAGCATATTATCAAAGACTTCCCAAGCAGCTTTACTTTACTGTCATTCTCCTACTTTTGATTTTAAATCTGTGTTTGTTTTTCAGCATCTTTCAAAACTTATAGTAGTGGAGTCGTTGTTTTCAAATAATGATCTTGTATGGAATCATAATATATAAAACAGATTTCAAAAGAGGGCTCTAACTGAAGCTATAAGTAGGATGCATATGAAGTTCTCCTTTACCCACTCTAGTGTTTTACCCTGTAAGGCAGTTTAACACCTCAGGGGATATAGTAATAAAAATAAAAATAATTGCAATTTACAAACAGATGTGCTCTCAGATATATGTGTGTAAATCTCATATATCTAAGTCAGCCTGGGAGAGCGGGAATGTTCTGGGGAGAAGGGCTAAATCTTGGTGGAGTCTTTCGTCTTTTTCTTTTACCTTTGATAACAAAATTGTTTCCAAAAAAACTCATAAATATTGTTTTAATAATGACCAACCATTTTCTAAAATGTTCTCCCTCTTTCCCTCTCTCCTGTTACAAAAACAGCACCACTGATAGTTTCCTGGAGATGGTCACTCAATTGTTCTCCTCCAGCCAGAGATGGAGCCATGACATTTGCCTAAAGGCTACCAGACTTGAAACACTGTAGCTTTTGAACCCTGCTCATTCTTAGACTCAGGGTATCTGTAGCCACACCATCTAGTCCCTCACCTGACTGACAGTAAAATAAAATAGCATTTTAATAATTAGCCATCCAGAGACCTTAAACATGAGCTTTAGCATTTAAACTGAGCTCAAAGATTAATCAACTGAACTGAATGGGGAGTGAAACACTATTTCTTTTACCTAAAAAAAAAAAATTCACTGAACATTTAGCAAAACATCCAAATTAATCAGATATCTCAAGAGGCTTCCACTGTAATCAAAAATGTCATGCACATAAATAAATAGTACTGGATAAGAAATGTTCTGCTGACTCAACTGCATGGGGGTCCCATTTGATAGCTGACATACATATGTTTTTGATATGGGTTCTTGCTATGTTGACCAGGCTGGCCTCGAATGCCTGAGTTTAAGCAATCCTCCTACTTTAGATATCCTGAGGTGGGATTATAGGTGGCACAACCATGCCTAGCTCAATAACTATTTTTAAGAGTAATGAAATATGTTCTTACTGCCTCAGAGTCTTTGACGAATCATAAAGTCCATCATAATCAAAGTCAAATACAGGACCGCTGACAACATTGACACCATTTCTTTCCTTTGCATACCTCCGCAGTAAGGTGTCATGAAAATAGTGCCATATAACTGAAATAAGAAGGAAGACAATGCAATTTCTAAAGAAGGTACCGTGCTGTCAGGTGAAATAAATTAACAGCATGATTCAAAATCAGCCTCAGTAACAATTAGAGATAAAGTCAAGTTTGGCTTTAGTCTTTGGGTGAGGCCAAAAATCCTTTCTTCAACTTCGGCCTTTGGAAGGACTGACAGAGTAGGGCTGAATCCAATTCTATTTCAGGCATCCCTGAACAATGTGACAATTATGACAAACATGTGCTCAAACAGCTTTATTAAGCATAACAACATCACAAACACAAGGTACATTATTCAGATTTACTATTAATATCTGAATTCCCTTTGAAATATTCACAAGTATTCCGAGTGCAAATTAGAGTAAAAATCTCCTTATATGTTAATGTTTTGATATTCTAAACATCTATTTAAATATAATTATATACTTATTTTTCTATGAGTCAAATGTTCCAATAGTTAATGATGATGTGAAATCTCTTCATTTTAAAAACCAAACAACTATCAAGAACTTCCAAATAGTTGAATAGGAGAATAGACTGAAAGGTATTTTATGTGCTAGTAGGCTGTAGTAGCTAGATAATTTTAAAAAGAAAATCCTGGCTCAGCACCTATAGCTCAACGGGCTAAGGCGCCAGCCACGTACACCTAAGGTGGAGGGTTCAAATCCCCAGCCCGGACCCGCCAAACAACAATGACGGCTGCAACCAAAAAATAGCTGGGTGTTGTGGCGGGCGCCTGTGGTCCCAGCTACTAGGGAGGCAGAGGCAAGAGACTCGCTTGAGCCCAGGAGTTGGAGGTTGCTGTGAGCTGTAATGCCACGGCACTCTACCCGGGGGACAGCTTGAGGCTCTGTCTCAAAAAAAATAAAAAAAAATAAAAAAAATAAAAAAAAAAAGAAAATCCTATACTTTTTACCAAAAATGTTTATAAACCTTTCAATACACAGCAAAATAGATATTGGAATATATAATAATTCTAATATTTCAGTTTTTTGTGTATTAGTATTCAAAGTATAAACAAATCTTTAAGAATGCATTGGGCGTTTATCCATTTAATTTAGACCATTAAGTCTATTACATGTGAGTTATTCCCATATGTACAGAAATTCATTAAAATTATAAAATAGAAAGTTAAAACATTTTACCTTGAAAACTATGGTACATTGGTACTATATTAGTAGAAAGCAAAGCTTCAGAATATATTTGACTTGAATTTCTACTTAGTCCTACAAAGAAAGGAACAGAAAAACTTTTCTCATTGTTCAGAATAACATTACGCATTATCGCTTTTCATATGGGAGGGTGGAGGGAGAATTTTACAAAATTAGCTGAGTATCATCTGAAACCTGTAACACTTTCCTAGGTACTGAGTCAAAGGAGAATGTAATGTGTTTGGTCAAGTCTTCAAAAAAAAAAAAAAATTAAATCTTTTCATTTCAAAATGAATTCATCAAAGAAACAAAAACGTCTTTTATTAAGAAGAGCCCTAAATTAAACATATTCATCGTATGTGCCTTATTTCAACTAACATGCACTATGTAGAAAATCTTCTTTCCTTAAACTTTTTCATAGTGAAAAGGAAAAAGAGAATATCTGGCTTCAGAACAACACCCACTATCCAGAACAAACATCACAGGATGTCGGCCTCCAAATGCCATACAAGGCTGCTTTGTGTGAATCTGAGGCTTGGACCTGGTCTATTTTTATAATGCAGTGGCCAAGTTCTGACTTCAGACACTTACTCTGGGGACTGAACTGGATGCTGAGGGCATCTGAGCACCTGGAGCCTTATGAATTTTGCCTTTTCAGGCTGGCCCCCAAATGTCTTCTCATTAACATACAAATTTGCCACTTTAAAAATAGACCGGTTAGATTCAAAAAGATCATTCCCTGGAGGCTCTGTAACAGTGAGAAAGCAAGCAGACTTTAGGCTCAACCTTTATTTACTTCTCTGACACATCACGTTGTCTTTTTAAACAACAAAGTAACATCTCCTTCCTAAGAACCCTGACATGGCCTTCTAATTTCACGGGGTTTCCTCAAATTCTGCTTAAAAGAAATGCAGAAAAGAAAGGTAAAGAGTGTTCTCCCTCGAGTATCTGCACTAAATCAACTACTCGCCAAAGAAAAAGTTTTATAACATTCACTCATTAGACGATTAACATTTCTCCCTGATAGTTACATAGTTCAAATTCACCATTTTCATCATTAAATATACACCAAGAAAGGTGATATATCAGTTTTCATCAAAGAAGGTAATACATTGCCTCATAATGGATGATGGATTGACAAACAAGAAAGGAAACAAAAAAGAAGAGGATAAGAAAAAGGGATTGGGTGAGGAAGACACTCACGTGGTGGGGCAAGGAATCCGTAACTCACTTTGGCGTTGTTTTTATAAAATGAACATTTATGGACGGGACTAAGAGAAACTCGAAAGTCCTGGTAGAGACAATTGGAAATGTCTTCTGTAGAGAAGGTGTCCTGAAGAACAAAGTAACAAGAACCATCAGGGGTCAGGCATAGAGACGAGAAGGAAACTGCTTTGCCAATATAGGGGAGCTGTATCAGGACATTATGAAGCTCTGGTTGTCTGTTCGTGTCCTCCGCACCCCTTTCCTACAGGTATACTCATCTTTTTTTCTGACTATTGGAAAGAATTATAAAAATTCTTTCCAATAGTAAAGATATGGCTTGAGATTCATATGTGCAAAGATCTTTGTATTCTGCAGTGATACTTTGGTTTATCATGTTTTTATCTACACAATTTTAACCTTTTATATAATAAAAAGCTCAGTTTTTGAGATTTAAGTCTATCTTCCATCCACAAATATGAAGCCAAAAGTTGCTGGGGGAAGAGAGAAAAGCCACTGAAGAGCCATGTAAAAACCCCCACTATGGTGATGAGTGTCAATTCATGCAGCTTTAATTGTCTAAGAAAACTGAAAATTCCAAGGAAGTTAAAGAACACCATTATTAAGGTATTAAACAGTAATAAATAGGATGTGGTGCCAAGAAAACATTATGCTGCCTGCTGTATATTATTAATACAATATCAAGCTAAAAAAAAAAAAGCATTTAAAGGCCGTCCTCCAAAATTAAAATCAAAGTTCAAGGAACTTTACAGAAATATGTGATGATGTGTATACATATTTTTTTAACATAGAAATTACAGATACACACACCTGTCCCTGTCTTTTTATTTAGTAACTTCACAGAGTATTAACAACAGTTATTGTTTAAATCTAACTGATCACCTCCACTATACTCTCTGAAATTCCTTTTTCCATTTCTTAAGGGTATCCTATAAGCTAGCCGGTCATTTTGGTTTCTGAAAATCTGGTCAGTCTGGTTTAAAATTTCAATTCCATATAAGATCTAAATCTCATCTCCTCCCTTTTTCCCTTGAAAAACTATCTCCTTCACCACTCCTCTTTCTCCTGCAGCACCTGGGAGCTATGACCATGGGGGAAGGCTAGTTCTCTTCTGCGATACTTCTTTGGAGACCAAACTCTTCCCGTCCTGGTGGTGGAAAGGGGGAAGGTTCTGGGGTATCCCTGGTTTGGGGTGGGGTCTTTGTGTGGCTGCTCTATGCAGAGATGTTACTGAATTCTGAGGGTTTTCTTCATCAGTGAGGACCCTCTTAGATTCGGCAGCTGAGGGGGTAGATCTGTGCTCACACAGCTATGTACTGAGAAATGAATAACTGTAACTGATTTCATGACATTATAAATCAGAATCATAAAATATTAGAACTTAGTGGAAAAGATAAGAGAGGATCATTTATACCCCTAATTTTAGAGAAGAAATCTGTTCTGAGTCTCAAATGCCTTCTTATTTGTAAAGCTAGAACTGAATTTTTTTGACTCTGTGTCAGAATTCCTCTAATTTGGGAGCTTATTATAGGGCCAAGATTAATGGTGAGAAACTATGCTTTCACTGTTTTGCTTCCTGATAACCTGAAACAGTCACACGTAGCTAAAGAGGTGACAAATACTTGCATTTCTGCGGACAGTGTAGGATGTCCAAAGGGGCATTAGGAAGTCCTGGCTGTATCCACTCACAAACTGGTGTTGATAAAGGAGACAGATGTTGTCTCCTTTTTGGAGAATTCTGGGTCTTCCATAGGGTAATACTTCATGCTTAATAATCTTCTCTTGGGTCATAGGGAAAAAACGAAAACAACCATTTAAATGTAGGTAGTATGCATCATAATACCCTCATCTAACCCTTTCCTCTACTTAACCATATTGGAAATGTATTTATATATTTATTCAGTTTTATTTATTTATTTATATATTTATTTTGGGGAGACAGAGTCTCACTCTGTTGCCTGGGTTAGAATGCAGTGGCACCATCAAAACTCACTGCCACTTCCAATTGCTGGGCTGAAGTGATCCTTCTGCCTCAACTTCCTGAGTAGCTGGGACTACAGGTGCCCACTACCATGCCCAGCTAATTTTTTCCATTTTTCGGAGATACGCGGTATCTCACTCTTGCTCAGGCTGGTCTTGAACTCCTGAGCTCAAGTGATCCTCCCACCTCGGCTTCCGGGAATGCTAGGATTATAGGTATGAGCCACCACACCCAGCTGAAGATACAGTCTTCACGATTAAAAAAATAAAAACCAGGCAGCGCCCGTAGCTCAGTGGGTAGGGCGCTGGCCACATACATCGCGGCTGGTAGGTTTGAACCCAGCCCGGGCCAGCTAAAATCAACAATCACAACAGCAACATAAAAATAGCTGGGCATTGTGGCGGGCACCTATAGTCCCAGCTACTTGGGAGGCTGAGGCAAAAAAATCGCTTAAGCCCAAGAGTTTGAGGTTCCTGTGACCTCAGCACCATGTGAGTGATACCATGGCACTCTACCGAGGGCAACATAATGAGACTCTGTCTCAAAAAAAATAAAAATAAAAACCAGTTAGAAGGAGCAGAATCATAAACAATTAACAAAACAAATGGGGTTCACTGCAAGTTTTTCCTATAATAATACTGAAAGATCAGTAAAACATTAAAATATCCCAAGATAACACTACATGAAATTGCTAGATATTCCAACTAATTAGAATATTACCAAAAATTCCTTAGCATTACTTTTTTTAATTATTTCATTCAAGGTAATATGAGGATATAATTTTTAGGTTACATTGTTCTCACTTGAGGGTAAAGTTCCATTTGTAGAAGAGCTCCCTCACCCAGTGGGTTTAGCATTATTTTAAATACTAATTCTCCAGGAAATACTCCAGAAAGCAAATTTTCTGGATGATACATGTACTTAGAAAGCAAAAGTTCAGAACTGAAATTATGAGACCAAACTGAATGAAACAATAACAACATAGATACAATTTATTATCCTTTTTCCTGGTGTAAAGTGCTTTGTTTACATCATCTAATTAATTTTTACATCTCCCTATGAATTAAGATAATAGGGATTTTACAGATGAGGAAACAGCAGCTTATAGGAAATACTTTATCCATGAAGACAATAGTTTCTAAATTCATACTCAAACTCAGATCTACTCAATTCTGAAACTGTTATCTTTCATTGCCATACTTTGCTATCAGGAGGCTATCAAAAATTTCTCTAATTCCAACATTTACAGTAGGAATTTTATAGATAAGTACAAGTCAGGATTAATGTAGAATTTATTTCTTTATTCCAATAGGAAAAAAAATGTGAACCAAGAAACTTACAGATCAGAGTGTATCAAAGGGACTCTGAACATTCAAGTCACAACCAAAAAATTTCATCAGTTGTCTGCGTATTCTTACGTTGTATACAAAAGTTATGAAGAAATAACTTTTAATAAATCAATATATCATCTCTTATAATTAATAAGCACCACAAAAACATCTCTAGCCCCTTAGTATTTTGAAATTAAAAATGAAGAACCAGATGAGATTGGAACATGGGTATTTTATATGGAAATCTGATTCTTTACTAAAACCCTATAAAAATCCTCAAAAGTTCAAAATACCTCCATCATGTTCATAAGGTATGATTCAGCTTCCACTAAATACATTACTCTAAATACATTACTCTTTCCACTATAAAATAGACTTTCTGCCCCTATGACTAACAGGCTACTATCCAGCATAGAGATCGCTGTGCCTCATCAGGGGTTCCTCCATCACTCCCCTTATGTTATGGCCACTCTCAGATATTGCCCCCAAAGCAATCTCTGTGCTTCCCACTGTCAAGAGAAAGCTATCACATTCCAAGCTTGAGAGGAACATGGCTTACCTAATTCCGCGGTCACTTGAAACTGTTTCTGAAAATCCTCAATCGGCAAAATCTACAAAAGTTTATAAAACTATTTTTGAGAATCAAGAGACAGGTTTTAATTTTGTGACATACAACTTCTACAGTTTAATTAAGCCAGCATAGAACAAAGATCAAACTGAGTAGGATAAAGGGAGAGGACTGACAGCTGCAGAAAGACAGAATTGTTAGCATAAGCTTAACACCAGTAATTAAAAGATAAAAATACAATGGCTGCTTTATAATTCTTATCTATAGCCACCTAACAGTTTTTAGGCCTAAGTCGAGTCTAATACAAAATGGAAAGCATAAAATAAACTGCTCTCCAAACTGCTACCTTTCTGGATATTATCAGTTTTGTTCATAACCCATCTGGTCTTTTTATCTTCTTACAACTAAGATAGGAGTAAAAAATATCCTCCCTAAATTTATTTTATTGATTGATTAATTGGTTGACCATGAGACTATGTCTCACTTTGTTGCCCAGGTTAAAGTGCAATGGTATCACCAGAGCTTATTGCAACCTCAAAGTCCTGGGCTCAAGTGACCCTCTTGTTTCAGTCTCTCAAATAGCTGGGACTACAGGCATAAGTCACCACATCCAGCTAATTTATGTTATATTTTGTACAGATAGGGTCTCAGTATTGCCCAGCATGATCTTGAACTCCTGGCCTCAAGCAGTCCTCCCACTCTGGACTCTCAAAACAGGTTCTCAGCCTGTGGGTCGTGACCCCTTTTTGACAACGAAAATACACTGAGGCATTAGGAAGGTTGAGAACCACTGTGCTAGGATTACAGGTGTAAGCAACTACGCCAAGCCTTGCCCCTAAATTTAAAATAGGTTGAAATGTACTTTAGAGAAGGAACATTTGGTTTACTTTGTGCCCAGGACCTCACTGCTAGGATAATGGTCCAGATTTCCCGATCCAAGATACTCAAGAACTCAACTAGACTTCTCTCCAGCTGCATCCCCATTAAGCCACAGTACCAAGGGATAAAAATAGAATTGAAAAAGGCAACCAACTAGGAAGACAAAAGATAAATTATAAAAGATCTTCATGCACTCCTAGAATTAAAAACAGATACATATTTACTCCTCAGAAACTGTAATTTGATTAAGTAGTTCCACAGTATATGCTGTATGGCAGGTTCTACAAAACTACATAGACTGGACTAAACTTCCATATGATACCTACCGACGGGTTACATGAACAGCTAAGGTTGTCTTTGGGGCTTGCTGTGAAGGGACAGTGCAGTGGGGTGTATGATTCTTTAGGATGTCTTGGGGTATAAACAGGATTCTTTAGAAGGTGGTTAAGACTTCCATGGGTTCCATTATTAGGAGAAGGTGTCAAATTCATTAAATCTGCATAATTTCAAAAATGATAAAGAATTAATTATAAGTTTCAAAACCAAATAAACAGTAGACTTATATTATAAGCTTTATTTCTTTTTAACTAAATACGTATGAGTCCTTTTTAACTAAAATAAAACTCTCTCGGGGTTTAGAGTATTTATGACTGTTTTTCTTAATATAAATACTGATAAGTAGGCTGTACTTCACTATAAAATTATGAGTGTTGAAGCGTACAGTCAGTACACTTACCATCTGTTGAATGTATATGATGTGTCAACCACTGTGTTAATATATTTTCCTATTTTACTGCAAAATAGTAAGTTAACATCGATATTTGGTAGATGAGTAATTAAAGGGTTTTGCCCAAGGTTTCAAAGTTACTGATGTCATAGACCCAGGATTCAAACCAGCTCTGAGTCCAATACTCTTGCCTCTCCCCACCATCCTAAAATGGGGTCTTGTGCCATCTCTTAGGCTAGTGTGCAGTGGCATCATAGCTCATAGCAATTTCAAACTCCCTGGCCTTGAGTGGTTCTCCTGCCTCAGCCTCTTACATAGCTGAGACTATAGGCATGCACCACCATACCTGGTTCATTTTTACTCTTAATAATAATAACAGCAAAAACTTATAAAGTAAAATACTTACTATATACCGGGTACTATTTTAAGCATTATAAGGATATATTAACTTATTTAAAGTATTACAGGCTCCCACTAAAAGAATTACACTTAGGATATACTGAAGGTTTATAAATACTCAGTATCAATATCAGAAAAAGGTAATAATATTTAAAACTCAATACCCCCCAAAAGTGCTAATCAGAAGGTACTGAGTAAACCAAGAAACGCCCAAATGGGTTCTCCTTCATTTCTATAATCATGACATTGACATCCATCCAACTATTATCACTACCGGAGGTTTGACCTGCTCTATCCACCTTTCACCATCCCCAATCTCGTTTCCCTGGCTTCTAGTGCTAGTCTGATTCAGGAGTCATATAATTAAACCCAGGGCACAATGAAGTGAAAGACACTGGGGATGTACAGATCACCCCACTGTGCGGGTTGTACTTCACCGCATACAGCCTAGTGGATAAAACAAGTAAGTCGAAAGATAGTATGTTCCCTACATCTCTTCAGTGACTCTGGATCGGGAAGAAAAAAGGTGAGAATATGTCTTACCTTACCTTCATCTCCACAAGGTGCCCACCATATGACCCACTTTTGATAATCCTAGGTCAGCTCTGCTTTCAGAAAGGATGGAAGCTACCTGTTCACACTTACCACACATTAAGTTATAGACTTCAATATTTTCAAAGGTGTCAACCTCAATACCATGCTTGAATCCAGGTCCATAGCCAATAAAAAGGGTCTAGAAGGCCAGAAAAATAACAGCTTATCAGTGCATTTTTAGTTATGTACACACTGTGTGTCCCTGAAAATAAGACCTAGCCGAAAAATAAGCCCTAGCAGGATTTCTATGCATTTGTTAAATATAAGCCCTACCCTGATAATAAGACCTAGTGATGGATGTGGCTATGCAGCATATCTGCATAGCCATGCCATCCATTTTGGTGTGGAGAGGAATATATCACCTGAAAATAAGCCCTAGTGTGTCTTCTTGAGAAAAAATAAATATAAGACAGTGTCTTATTTTCAGGGAAACATGGTAGTTGATAAAAAATTTATATTATCCACATTGTACATATACAAACTAGTTATGTTAAGATAAGGGGAAATCTACAATGCCCAGTGGACCTTGTAGGATAATGTTTTAACCCCCATTCTGCATATAATTTAAGGATATCTGGGGTATTTCTCTTAGTTTTATTACAATTCTTGACAATCAGGAAAGAATGGATGAGAAAATCTTTTCATCTCTGACAAGATATAAATCTCACCCTACCCACCTGACGCAGTGCCACAAGGATCATATTAAATAAGTATTTTGACTGTGTTTTGAAAATGTTAAAGTCTAAGTAAATGTAAGATATTATCTCTCTTCAGAACATAAGTATAACACCTTGTTGTCTATTAAATCACTACTTTCTTTTATTAGAGAGCAATATTCTCAATAGAGCCAAAATAAATGCAAAGTGATTATTAGAAATTTAGTAGGAGATAAAAATCACACGCTCATGAAACATGAATATAAAATTTTAACAACATTCTTTACTTTTATGTCTTAAGGAAAACAGCTCTAAACTATACTAAAGAAAGTACATGCTGCCTAAATTCTCATTCCACACATAGAATCGCGGTCTGTTTCTAAGTCTAAAACTTTATATATCCGTTTTCTACAGATTTAATCCTGTTCTTTTTTAAAGTACAATCAGTGTGACAGGTTTACTCACTTGCATATTTGCAAATGCATTGTCAGAGCCATGAAATCCGTTTCCACAATACTTCCTTTCTGAGGGATTCCTAATTTTGACATATACAAATGAATAATGTAAAACCCATTCATAAGACACAATTTATAATCATAACATTTCATTAATAAAGAACAAATAACTATGGTGTTAAACATACAGGTAATTAAATGCACTTGGCTTTGAAAAGCAGTAAGGGGTCGCCTGCACCTTTTATTTTACAGACAGCTCAAGTATAAGCCATAGGGCAGAAGGGAGAAAATCACCACCATTGAGGCAGAAGTGCTTCTGAAACTTTAGACCATTTAATTATCTTCCCTTGGTTTCAATTTCTCAGTTGTAAAAATTCAATGATACGCGCTAAGAAATGCTTGGAGAACAGTATTTAGATATTGACTCTCCCATCATGGTAAGAATCATCTGTCCTTTCATATTCTTTTTTTAAACACTGGAAACCCAGCATAGAGTGGAGACAAAGGAATTCTATCAACAGAATTCTGGTTTACTGTTTAGGTTTTGCTTGACAGGAGTTATTGATCATGACTGATTTCTTGGCAATCATCAAAAGTTAATAAATAAGTTTTGAGATATTAACATTAACCATCCAAATAATTCTCCAAATACACCAATTAACTAAGACTAATTGATATATGTGAAATTAGAATAAGAAGAATGAAAAAGAAAACTGCTGTGTATAACAAAGACAGTAGCTCATTATGATACCGTACAGGGTTTTTACCAAATGAAGACTGAAGATGAAGATATGGTTAGACTTAACTGTAATGTGTAGAAGAGATGGAGGGCGAAAGGTGACATATAAGAAGTAATCAATATGGATAGGAATCAATCAATCAATATGGATATGAAAGGCCAGAGCAATGGTTCTTAGCCAGGGGTGAGTCCCCTTCCCCTGGGATTTCTAACTGTGTGCTATGTCTGGAGACATTTTTAGTTGGCACAGCTGGAGAGGGGTGCTACTTTCATCTAGTCAGCGAGAAGTTAAATACCCCACAATGTACAGGATGGTGTCCCACAACAAAGAATCATCCAACTCTAATTTATGCCAAGGTTGAGATATTCTGGGCTAGGATGAAAAGAATCATACAGAGGATGACCCCACCCTCCCCCACAAAAGAAAATGTATATATATATATTTTAAGAAAGGAAAAAACTGTATTAAAATTATAATACTCAATATATACCAATAACAAAAGATGACTACAAGTCACATATGACTTCTGCAATTACAAGAGATGCTTCCCATTGCTAATGGAATTCAATTCAACTTTGAAAAGCAATACACAGGTAACATCTCTTAAAATGTGTATACATTTTTTGGCACTCTCGATACTTGCAGTTTCCACATCACAACGTTGTTTAAAAGGGCCAGTTACCTTGAATTAACTAATAGATCAGGCTAAGTGCACCTGGGAGACTGTCAGAACTTACAATGCGAGTTGCCACTGAGGGTCCAGATAGAATGTCAAGGGCTCAATCCTTTCACTTTTGGCAAAGTGGAAACGCTTAGGTAAGAATTGTTTCAAGTAGGGTTTGAAATGCTGGTTTGGTTCCCGGCACTAAAATTATAAAAGGCAATGAATGAATGGAAAACAGTTATTTTTATATTATCTGTATATAAAATTTTCCTAAAATTGTTTTCTAGCACCACATGAATTTTTTTTTCCACACTTTACCAGCCTGCTTAATAAGTCACAAAAGGAAAACTATGAATTCTTACTACTATCTAATGTAGAAGTGAATATTCCGAACTAGTTTAAATTTTTATAGGAAATCATGTTACCATTGCACAAAAGCTACAGGAGTCTTAGTCACTAGATTATACTTTCAAACACAGACTGTTGGGACATGGCCCTTAAGATTTTTAAAAACTATAGAACATGTATATGTTACCCAGATACTAAAAAATTCTAGTCATTCAATTCTAAGAACAGATAGTGAAACCGTTTTCTGTAGTACGTATTACCTAAAACAATAACTAGACAATGGAAAAATAAAGATACTCACAGAAAGATTTCTGGCAAGGCCTTCATAATTAACTGTAGAGGTAAAAATGTTAAGAAAATAATTGATGGTATGGTACAATTAAAATTAAAATTATACAATAATACAGACTATGGGACTCAAACTCTTATGTTTAAATGCCAGTGTAGGTTTCCAACAGTTCATTTAAGTCATTACATACTAGTTTTGGAAAGAAATAAGGCAGATGTATAGGTATCGCCCTGTAATGAAACCCATGATATAGGCTCGGCGCCTATAGCTCAACCGGCTAAGGCGCCAGCCACGTACACCTAAGGTGGCGGGTTCGAATCCCCAGCCCAGACCCGCCAAACAACAATGATAGCTGCAACCAAAAAATAGCCAGGCATTGTGGCAGGCGCCTGTGGTCCCAGCTACTTGGGAGGCGGAGGCAAGAGACTGGCTTGAGCCCAGGAGTTGGAGGTTGCTGTGAGCTGTAATGCCACGGCACTCTACCCAGGGGGACAGCTTGAGGCTCTGTCTCAAAGAAAAAAAAAAGAAATTCATAAAGATAAAAATAACATAGCAATGATACGATATAAAAATACTCAACAAACTCAATTATCTCATTATGTATCATTTTGTCCGAGATGTACCAAATATCATTATGATGTTTCTAAACATTAACACACACACACAGAACAAATTTTGGAACCATTTTTTATACAATGTTTTCTGTGCACTATTTGGTCTGCTTCCTATCAAAATTCATTTTCTTTTTATACCAAATAGAGCTTTTGTTAAGATTTTAAAAACCTCTGTGTCATTATCTAGCGTGTTGTCAGAGATTTCAAAATCTTAGAGACTCACACTTAGGATCTATTTCCTTCACAAAGAGGTTGGAAGCAGAAGAAAATAAACCCAGTTTTTACGAGGAATGTGTGACTTTAGCAACTAGAGAGAAAAAATAACTCCCAGAAATGTGAAGAAAAAAGTATAGCATGCTGCCGGCCAAGAGAAGAAAAGGTTCAAGTCACAGAACATGGCCCTTTTTAACACCTCTTTTCTCTTGACTTAACCATTGTGGAAAACCATTTTCTGTTCTATTCCACATGCCTGTCAAACATAGGCATTCCCTTTCTGAACGGAAAGTCTGACAGGCTGTCTTCCCAGAAAGAGTAAGGGCCTAAGAACTGTTATGTCTGTATGTAATTTTGTAATCAATGTGATAACACACAGCTGTCATAACGGATTTGCTATATTATTTTTGGACACAGCATTTAACTTTGCCACTAGGCCGCGAAAGGAAGCGCTCTGGGTATAAGCAGAGTACCCTTCATCCTCCACTCGCTGTGGCCTTTCCAGTTTCATTTCTCATCGGCATTTGTGTGTATGTGGATTTGTTATTAATATATAATCTTTATCACGTATTGAAATTTATATAATTTATATTTATAAATGCAATATATGTATATTCCTGAGTATACCCTGAGTGTACATATATTGCCTCACTGTGTAATAGACCCTTTGTTTTCTTGGGCCTTTCAGGTGTTGTATAATTTTACCCTCTCTTTAGGATATAAAGGAAATAATGATATATGACCAATTTTTTGTAACTCTTAGGTGACTTTTTAAACATTTCTTGGCTAATTGAATAATTTTTTTCATTAACTTTGAATTTCTACATTTTGATGGTAAGTGTGGTGGAAGAAGAGCAGTTTTTTTTTTTTATTTTCAAATGAGAATCTTTATTTTTTTTCATTAAGCTATTGTACATGGATCATGAATACTTGTATGCCATTATGGGATTCAATGTGTTGATTATTTGTACAAATTGGAGTGCTTACCTCCTACTAATCAACACAGCCTTCACCTCACTTACCCAATTACCGCGTTAAGACATTTGTGTTCTACACCTGATAGATCCAACTTGTACTTGCATTATGCTCCATAGGTGTGGTCCCCCTGCTAGCCTCCCTCTATCGGCCAAACATTCTCGACAGGGCTCTATTCTTCTTCCCTTCTAATTCAGTTCGTATCTTTCTTTCTCAGCTTAGGGTACTAGTTATCCTTTGATCATCATTCATCTTTTTTCCCCGTAATTATGTAAATATTATTAAACTTTCATATTTATCTTTTTTATCAGAATGAAATGTATTTATATCAAGTTTTATCTATGTGTCTAAAATTTGATTTTCGATTGTATTCATTCAATTGCTTAAGATTCCTAATTTTGTTATGATTTCCAGATTTAGGTTTATAGTTATTGAACTAGCTTTACGAGGACTGAACTCTACCACTTACACATTCTATTAATGTTTGTTATTTTCTTTTATGTCTTGTTTTATTCAACTCTGTTCCCACTAACTTGATTTATTTATCTTAGTGGTGGTGTAGGAAATTTCCTCCTATTCGTTGGTTATCTGTTTTATTGGATTTGATATTTTGGGGTGTGTGCATGTTTCACACTGTGTGTGTATCCCTTTATTTTCTGTTTTCCCTTTTTGGTATATTGTGTTTGCATAATCAGCCCCAAATCTCTTTTTAATTTACATTAGCTCTTGCTCCAATAGTGCTGGGAGGGTTGGCTGTATGCTTGGATAACTTGTTGGCAACATCTTCACATACCAGATACCTTTTTATTTCACTAGTAAAGTAATATTTTCCTGATGTAATACGTATATTTTTGTTAGCTTTATACAGCATGGTGGGGGAAGGCTGAGAACTTCCACTGAGACATTGATGGATTTTTCTTATGAGCATAAGACTCTGAGCTCATTTCTGTGTTTTATTATCTCAACAGTTTGGAATTTGTAAAAAAAAAATTACTATAAAGATATGATTTATCTTTGAATCTGTCTTAAAATTTTACCTGTATCAAGGATACATAAATTTCATTAAACATTCCTGTCATTTTATTTTATAAATTTATTAGCCAAAACTAGTATTAAGTGATAAATTTATATAATTTTTGGTATATGATTGATAATACTATAAAATATATATTGTGTGTGTTCTATTTGATAATGAAGGATTTCACACATTCAATATAATAATATACCACAAGTATAATACTAAGGAGAAGAACAAGGAAAAGGAATAGAAGGGGAAACAGGCAGAGAATGTTTTAAATAATATATTTAATTCAGTTCTAAAATTAATCCTACACAGTCTTATGTCCTCATTTCATAGAGGCAAACAAGGTTTGAATGAGAATTAATAAATGATAAGCTTTGATTTCAAACACAGGCATTGATACTTTTGCTATAACTTATTTTTTTACTGTCTTACTCAGATTTTTAAGTTTTTTCATTAAGAGGAATATTCATGTCATATACTCTATTGTAGATCTGGACATAAAATTCACAATTCTTGGGTTTTCTTTGTATTTATTTCACCTCGTCATCCCAGAAAAATACTTCTACCATTTACAGCCTAGGTAGGAAAAGACAAACATAATCATTCTGTGCAGTGTCCTCTTACCATGTGACTCCCCACTTCTATTTGAGAATATTAGTGCACATTCTCAAGATTTTCCAAGGTATTATTTTCAATTTAGATAAAGAGGAGTTCAAGGCTTCTTTTCTCAAGTGTGCCCACTCATATTTTTTGCCTTCTTATATTTGAAAAATAGGTTTGTTTCATTTTTCTTCTCTAGTTCTTTGTTAAGGTTTTCTTTAGCCACTTTTTCAAAGCATAATTTCCATACCATGAAATTCACTAGTGTATTCAGTGTATAACTCAGTGATTATCAGGATATAGAGCTCTATAACCACCAGCACAATTCAGTTCTAGAACATTCTATCACTCTGAAAAAGGGGAAAGTTTGGAGTCCCACTTCCATGGAATCCCCAATAGAGGAGAAGTAGCAGCTCCTAGAATGCCAGCTCCTGGGTTTTTCTCAGCAGCAATGGCAGGGGAGGGGAGGGGAAGGGGAAGAGGAAGGAAAGATTACAGATGGAGGAAAGCTAACATTCCTGCCACCTCTTCCTCTCTCTGGAAGGCACCCCACTGGAATATGCAGGCTCTGGGGTGACACGCATCCCCAGGAACTCTGGCTCTCTGTGGTTCCTGCAGGCCAGGCTGGTGTGAATAAATGTTTGTGTAGGAACAAGCAAGTTGAAAACTGAGAGGCTGAAACCCCTTGTGGATGACATAAGTATGGTGGTTGCAGAGGCAATGCAGTTCCTGCCATCTTATCTCAGGTCTGTGGTGACAGAAATTGCCCCAAGGGGACAGGCAGTCTGGTGCTTTTTCCTCAAAAAGCTCCCAGCTCAGTGTCCACAGCAGCTTTGGAGCTTGTTAAGGGCAGCAGTGGAGCCAGCTGACTGTCAGCTGTGAGGGAGGAACTGACTCCACTTACTCTCTTTGCTGGGCCCCAAACCTCTCTGGGGTTGGTCTCTGCCAACACCTTGCTCCTTCTCCCGCTCTGCAACTTCTTCCCACCACGTCTCCTGTAGGTTCTGCCACTTTCCCTCAGATTTACCCTCGACCTGTGATTGTTCGCTTGATTGGTGTTTTCCCTCCACAGTTTGTCCTTTTTTCTGATGTTTTCGCAGAGAATGTCTCTGATCAGCCATCTTCAAATCTCTAAACTCTTTTTGGTTCCCCCACTTTTCTTTAAAGTTTTTATTTTGGGGGTTATTGTTCTTGAATTATTTTTACATACTCTATTTTAGTTTTAGCTGTTCGTTTGTTTAAATACAAGGTGGTGGTATATTTTGTGCCACCTTAACCCAGAATTCACCGCTCTCATATTTTAAAATAAACGTTGTGATAAAATTTTGCAGTGATAGAGATACCTCATTTCTAAAAATCTAGGCCGCTATCTAATATAATATTCTAGAACTTTCAATTACTGCCAATCTTAATAAAACAAATAAATTAGGCCATAATATAAAACCTGCATTTATTTTCCAAGTGTCGTTAGCTACTCTGAATCTGACTTATTCTCTGGAGTCTCTGGAGTGCACTTCATGTATTTTCACTCATGTGAAAGCTTGTCAGAAGTGAAATTTGTTAACAGGTTCTATGCCCAATTGATCAGCTTTACCTCATTGTTATAGTTGGTCATCAAGTTAAATTAAATGTCTAACTTACTTTGTTGACCATCCACTTGCCAATTCATATTTTGGGAAACAAATTAATGTCAAGGGGAATAGTTTGTAAGCTTATTTTCAATGAATTTATTTTAAAAATCCATTTAAATGATTCCAGTTTTTTGCTAAATACAACATAAATGTTTTGGTATTCTTTTTTTTTTTGCATAATCAAAAAAAACCCCAAAGCAATAAAAAGTGATGTTACATATGTATCTGTGTCTCTCTCTATATAAAGATATATATATATATATATATATATATATGTTAATATAAGTGTATATATGTCTGTGTGTATGTTTACGGCTATCATCTCTATATATAGCAAATATCCATTCCCAGAGAGAATTGTATGAAAATATTATCTAAGTGAAGGATGCTATTTTGCCTTAATTTACTGGTATTTATTATTTGACTGCAATTTTAACTTTGTCAGTACATAGATAAATATCAATTCCAGTACGTTTATTTTTTGTTATCAGTTTCTAGATATTAACATTTTATTACATGCTATATGTCAGGAATACCTCAAGTGAAGGTAGGTTTTATGTTATTCCTTTCCTTTGATACTCTCCCAGTCATATTGTTCATATCAGTCAATAAATACACTCTTAATTTTGCAAGGAATAATCATCAGTGTGGAAGGCAGTTCCTGAGTGACAAACATTGTCACTCGCACTTACAACTTAAGGCTATACCACTAAGTCCATGAGTTACAAGCATCCAACAAATGTACAGTTTGTGCTATGGAGGCTATTACAGATAAGGGGGAAATATACCTCTTCCAACTTACATGCAAATTCACCTTAAGAACAAACCTACAGAAGCTACTCATTTGTAACCTGGGGACTGCCTGTATTTTGGAAGCAAATATCAGTTGGTTTATTTAATGCCTGAATGAAATGAACTCGTGGTAAATTATTTATGTATTAACATAATTTATTTCTTGGAAAATTATATGAAAATTCTAAATCATATGCGAGCAAAAAAAATGCATTCTAATGAAAATATGTTAATGGTATAGAATTTTAATAACAAAATTTTACTATTTGAGCAGAAACTAATCTTGTTTAGTAACACTTTTATCTGAATATACACTTAGGATAGCAGGTATACAGTTTTCCTGTTACTGATTAGGAGAGTATATACATCTCATTTATCATGCTTGGGTCCGTCCTTCCTTCCTTCCTTCCTTCCTTCCTCCCTTTCCTTCCTTCCTTTCTTTCTTTCTTTCTTTTTCCTCCCTTCCTTCCTTCCTTCCTTCCTTCCTTCCTTCCTTCCTTCCTTCCTTCCTTTTTTTGCAAAAAAATACACTTATGACGCAGGGATACAACAGAATAGAAATAAGTAAACCTGTGATTTTACCAAAATGTATAAAAAGTTTAAGAGTAAATAGGTGTCAGGAAATGAAAATCGAGCTGTAGGACTGCAGATCTTAGAGTTCTTTGCAAAGATTTTCAATGAAGGATGAAGATTATTCCATGCACTGGTTCTCTAGCAATAACTACTTCTGATTAGTTTCCCAAGAAAAGCAGAGGTCAAAGCCATAGAAAGCTATACATTATTGACAGTTTGGAAGATAAAAAATAATGCATTCAACTTATTCCCACAAAGTATAGGCACCTTAAATTGTTACTATTCTCATAGTTTTATAAATATTTCACACTTCAGACCAGAAAGATAAGCTATCAAATATTCAAAATATAGGGAACTGTATACATTAAAATAGATTGACAACAAAATCAAAGATAAATAATGAAATAATGATGGATAGTGTAAATGATTTTGCAGCTAAAATACTAAGAGAGAAAAATATTGCTTAGAGCAAGAAATGAATTTTTAACACATGGAGAAGCACACAATACTTTTCAGTGTCACAACTTAATACCAAGAAGATATCAAATCTACTCTATTGATGCATTAATTTAATTTGTTCTTAATAAATATACATTGGGTGCTGGGGACAACTACATAGTTATTTCATAGCTTTTTGTACAAATTAGAAGAAAACCTAAAAATATTTACGAGAATATTATATTAAAGAGAAAGATTAGAAGAGAGCAATGAAGAGCGTTAACCCTAAAATACAGCATAATATACTATAAATGGGCATGATAACAAATATATTTATATAAAAATCAATGGAAAAGATAAAAATCTCCAAAACTAGACATAGATATAAATAGAAATATGACATTTCAAGTCATTAGAGATAAGAGATAAGATGGCTTATACGTGTCTAATAAAGGGTTTTGTAATGGCTACTTCAGTACTTGTGAGTGAATGCTAGTATTTACCACTGCTCTCAGAATCTCAGGCCCTCCCCCAGTTCTGTCACAGACCAAGAACATTCCACCTCTTAGCTACTGAGGCACCTTGTAGTCTGATAACAAATCATTTCCTCTTTTTATTTTTTGTTTCTGTTTGATTTTATTTGTAATTTCTATATTATATTTGTACATATTTTATGTAATACCTATACATATTTATGGGGGCACATGTGATAATATGTATAATTAACATATTATCAAAATCAACTAAACATGAAATGTCTAATGTCAAATAAGGGCGACTAAAATACCATGACGTAAGGCTGTTATGACTTTGTTGTGGGGACCTTTCAAATCCACTGCTTTAGCTATTTTGAAAGATACAATGACTATTAACTGTAGTCACCTTATTGTTCTCCCAAACACTCCCTCTTCTAACTATTTTTTACACATAAACCATCTCCTCTTTATCCCCCCTCTCCAGAACCACTCCCAGTCACTGGTATCTTTCATTCTACCCTTCACCTCCATGAGAACAAGTTTTTAGCTTCTATGCAGGAATGGGAACATGGGCTCTTGGTCTTTCTGGGCTTAGCTTATTTGACTTAACATGATGTCTTTAGTTTAGTTGTTGCAAACTAAAGGATTCAGGCTGGGCGCTTGTGGCTCAAGCAGCTGAGGCGCAGCCACATAAACCTGAGCTGGTGGGTTTGAATGCAGCCTGGGCCCGCCAAACAACAATGATGGCTGCAACCAAAAAATAGCCAGGCATTGTGGTGGGTGCCTGTAGTCCCAGCTACTTGGGAGGTGGAGGCAGAATTGCTTGAGCCCAGGAGTTGGAGGTTGCTGTGAGCTGTGATACCACAGCTCTCTACCCAGGGCAATAGCTTGAGGCCCTATCTCAAAAGAAAATAATAAATTAAAAAAAAAAAAAGGATTCAGTCTTTTTTATAGATAAATAGTATTCCATTGTGTATGTATACATATTTTTATTGTTGGTATTTATTATTAATCTTAAACATTTTAAAATTGACAAATATCGTTCTTAACCCATAGATAACATTATAAAGTTTTTTAAAGTTTCAAGGTAGTCCTAGAAAAATAAAGATATCAGATAATGTATCCAAATAGTATTAAATATCACTAGAAGCAATTTTTTAAATAAATACAGAAAATAATAAATGTCTTTATGTTCACAGAAACACAATTTTTAACTATCCTGGATTTACTTTTACATAACCTCTGTAAATACACCCTATGGCCTTTATTACTGGGTACATAGAGGCTTCATTCAATCAGGTTGTAACCAGTAATAATATTCTCCAGATTAAAAAAAGGGCAAGTATTCTACTTGTGCTGAGTTATGTTTCCAGTGACATTAAAAAAGTATGTGAAAAAAATTTTTTTATGATAGCGGTTTTCTATATATTTGTTGAATATTTTCTCTTTACAGAAAATTCAGTTAAGCCACATTAATCTACTTCAAACAAATGAGAGCAGTTAACCCTCAAATCTCTAGTCCTATATAAGTTCCTAAAAATTTCACATAGGTATTCAAGGTGGTAGATTTCCAAGAATCCCATCATTGCCTCTAGAAACTTAAACTGTAACATGAGGTCTCCCTGAAAGTCTTGTGTAGCAATCCAATGAACTTCCAGTAGAAGTTGTGGAAAAGTTTATCAAAAAGTTCCCAGATTTCACCAGAGGCTTTAGAAATGATGATATCTTTAATGCTGCTAAGTGTAGACTTTTTTCCAAGGCAATGCCTGGCAGAAGCCTTGTCATGAGGGGGACAAATAAAAGAGTGAAAAACTTTCCAAAACATTTTCACAGCTCTGCTTTGCACTAGCTCTACTGAAGAGAAACTAAAGTCCTTGGTGATTAATAACTTGTCAAATCCATGCACGTTCAAAAACCTGAACCCTGGAGACCTCCCCGTCACTTGTAGCTCTGGTCAAACACATGCATACGGATGCCTGCTGTTTGAAGAGTGGGTAGGGGCATTGCCTGAGAAAAGATGAAGGAGAAATGGTCCATTCTGCTGTTGGTAGACAACTGTCCTGGCCAGCATAAGTTAATCCTTTCACAAATGAGACGTTGAATTTCTGCCTCCAATCTCTACCTCAAAAATCCAACCTCTGACTAAGACGTAAAAAAATTTATAATGCACTGCCAAACACAGCTCCTGTAGTATGTCTTTACTAAAACCCACGCCCATAGTCTGCCCAGGGATGCAACTTCATCCTCTGCACCTGGATGCTATCCTGTGGATCAGTTCTGCTTAGAATAAAGTTCAGCATGAAACAATACAGAAGTGCTTTAAAAAGCTGAATTTGTCACAATCCAAGAGCATGAGGTTTTAGCCCCATCAGACAGCAAAATGCAAACGTGTAGAATGCAAAGTTTTTTTCATTACAATGGATGATGAGGTGGCAATCTGTAATGAACCTGACCCAGAACAGTCTTCCAAACGATATTGCCCAAAGTATAGAGCAGCATAAAAGTGCATGAGGCAGCTGGTAAAATGGAAGAAGCGAGTGATATGACACAGAAATTGTGGAGACTCTAAAAGAAGATGATGTCAGGCATCCGATAATGTAGTCGAAGACACTGGGTGAGGAAAAAATGCTCAGGTGTGCTGATTGCTGTAGCCAATGTCGAGAGCGTTTTCTCCACTCTGCAATGAGAATAAGAAACAGACCAAGACTGACTCCTTTTTCAGAAAGAATGATTACACAGGGAGAAATAACAAGTGTACTAATTTTGTATGATACCATATTATGGTGTATTGATCATGTATGATACTCTCCAATAACATCTATACAAGAAAGTAAAGTACACATACGTGTCAGTCAGTAAGTAGCCGAGGTTCCTTATGTTGACCACCTCCATTTTTTGACCAGTTTGCTACACTCCTTTGTCTGGTCACTTTATAGAGGTTCGATTGTATCTGTTTCATTCACATTACTTTTCATCATATTTCCTAGCTGATAAGGAAGGAATGTGATACAAATTTACACACATGCATATGTGTATGAATATGTATAAATATGAATAAATATGAATATGCACAAGTATGTATATCTGTGTTTATGTGTTGAACATATATAAAATGAATCAATAATTTCCTAATAATGCATATATCACATATTTTGGATTATAATCAGGCAAGATAAATAACTGTATGAATATGCAGTAATATTTTCTGCTGTGAATTTATAACAATTTATTGATCTTTGTACTTGATGCCTATAAATCAGCATTTAAATATTTGTTTCTTCTCATTTATTACACACTTAGAAAATGAGAATCAGTTAATAATTAGGAATCATTTAAATATTGCATAGGTCAGATAATAAGGTCGTGGACTCTTCTTCAATGAAGTGCTACATACCTTGCTGGGAATGTCGCTGTGGTTCCCTTTGAAGCACTCCTGTTGGAAAGATGTGCACCAAGGCCACTGCTTAGTTCATACTTGAAAGCATTTTATCTTGGATGTGATCATGAACTTAATTGTTCGGCAGCTCAACGATGATGGCCATTCCAGAAAAAGAGTTTCAAGATTGCTTTAAGGTTGGACGAAGTGCTGGCCTGGGTGTATGGTTTCTCCAGGGGAGTACCTTGAAGGTTACAGTCGTGATACTCAGCAACAATGTCTATAGCACTTTCTCTTGAGTTCCTGAAATTAATTGTCTGACCTCATGTAGTAATTAAAAATGCAAATAGGCATATTCATCAGAAGTGGTTTCTAATTGCAAGATAATTGATACTAAGTCATTTCGGGGGAAAATGGATTTCAATCACTGCCTCACAGTACATTACTTCCCAGCTTGGGTACTCCAATGGCTTCTGTCTCCCTTAATGTACTCAGTATGTTCCTTGCCTTTAAATGGGATATGGGACCAAATGACTCATTTGTCTGTCCCTGGTGTAAGAGTTAAAGGCAATTTTTTCAAAAAAGAGTCTTCGAAATTCCCCGATGCTGAAGTATTGGATAAGAAATCTGACAAACATAGGCGTGAAGTGAGACGCTCTGGATAGGAATTAAGGGCAAAGTCACCTCCAAAGATGTAAGATTCAGGCTGTGTGAAGAGCTGACTAAGGATTTCTTAGATGTTCTGCTGTGTTTTTATCCAAGTAATGATCTTGGCATGGTCATAAATCTATCATTACTATCCCTTGACCTGTCCCAAAAATGAAATATTGCTTTTAATGATATAAACTATCAATATCACTTTCAAATGCCTAAGCAGAGAAGAAAAAGAGTCATATGGAGCAAATCCTGCAAAAATTGAAATTCTAAGCTAAATTTTTACTGTTTTTCTCTTTCTTCTGCTTCACTTCTTATATTGTAACTTATTTGTCTTTATATATCACTGTGCAAAGAATTGTCCCAATATTACACACATTGAGATCTGATAATATAGCAGGTGGATAAAAAGAATACTGATAAATTGACTGTATCCTAAACAAATGTATAATCCTTGACCTTTTCAAGGATATTAATCTATCTGATCTCAAATTTATAATATTTAGGTCAGAAATGCTTTTTTAAATGCAAATAAAACCCATATTTCTGGCTACCATGGACTATATTTTAGGTAATAGATGTCTTCCTAGAAATATCAAATTCACTGTCTTTTTAAAGAAACCATTACTCTGTCATGACAGTTTTTCATAGCACTGCTTCTTACTGATAGGAAGGTCAAAGCAAACTGCAATAAAATGTTTTATGTATTAAAAATGCCTTCAAGGATAAATAACTGGAGAGTTTGACAGCTTTTTATGCAAATATATTTACAGTGTGATGTTAATCCATTAAAATAAAAAATAATTATTGTGTGCCGCATCCTAGCGAATGTATACATTTGAATAAATTCCGTTTGGCATTTTAACTGTGAATATGTGAAAGTCGGCCTGTTTTCTTATAGAACAATCGTTAATGATTGTTTTGTTTTGTGGTTGCGTGAGTGTAGCGCATGTTCACACATCCTTGAGTGAGTGTGTGTTCAGTCTCTCCTCATGTGTTTCTACTACTTCAGAAAATAATGTCATATAAATCATAACACACGTGAAAAATATGCCCCATCAGTTTTTATGATGATGTAAATAAAAATATATGTTATGATCAAGAATTACACCACTTTGTAGATGGCTGCACATTTATTATCGAGTGCTGAGACTCACAAGTGCCTACCTGGATTCATTTCAGAATTTTTCTCCCTTCCTACTTTTCTTGACACAGTCCACACTGCCAGCCTACACCTTCGGATAGCATGTGATTAAGACAGCACTTCTAGTGGGAATGAATGAATGAATCCATCTCTGGAGTAAACTGAGCAATTAACATGGGAATTAAAAAAAATTAACCTTAAAAATGTAATAGAAATTATTGAAAATTTTAAATGTTATTTTTAATTTATTTCTTATTATTTATTCTTATTTTTTTAATTTTTTATTTATTTCTGTTTTTAATGATCATGATTATTAGTGTAATCCATTTCCTCTTGATAGTTGAAATTTAATTTCTTGGAAATTAGAAGTGGTTTGTCTGACACTTCTAGATGCATTTCAGGTGCCAATTTAGGATTTTTGTGCATAGTGGTCACTTTTAAAAATCTGCTTAATTTGATACTTTAATAAGTAGGCTAACTCAGAGCAATATTTAGAAGACTATAACTGTGTGTGCTCACTCTATTCCATACATAATTTAACGTTTTTCATCCTGATGCATGGAGTCAGCCTGCCTAAAACAAATAAACAAGATCCCAAATCATCCCTGTAGGAAGATAGAACTATGAGCATCCATGCAGATTTCATTTCCTTTGGTACATATATTCTGTTATTTTCTGCTATCAATGGCAGGATCAAATTCAGGTCTTCAAAGTTAGAAAATCACTGATGTTATTCCTACCCACCCCCCCAAAAAAATTAGTACAAGATGAGTGGCTAAAAGGTCTTACTTTTTTTGTGGCATTAATCTTTACCATTAAATTGTATGTTATAGTATTAATTTTATTCTTGCTTTTCACAGAATATGTTTGGCTATTATTCATGTGAGAGAATATCCTAAAATATAAACATGAATAATGTGGGTTTTTTTGAAATTTTATAAAAAATGTAAACCATCATAAAAATGAAAATGTTATTTACCTGTTATTGTATCCTTAGAGAAAGTATATTTGGGGATTTTTTGTTATTGTGCATAACTCGTTATTTAAGAAAATCAACATTTTAACCATTGTCTCTTATCTTTTAATTGAGAAAACTGGCTTTCCTTACTAAACTGTTTCCTGAGGTCATATTTTCATTTGAGCTGTGTTACAAATGGATTAATAATGGTTTATTCCTTACCTCACTTTTCATGGAGCTACTTCAGCAATTTGTACCTTTGGTATTATTTTTGAAAAGTCATCCTTCTGAAATATTTATAACCTCGAAGATAAATAGATAAGATCTCTGAGCTGGATAATTTTTTTATCAAATTAATGAAAGACATATATAGATTAAATTTATTCTACTATAGTGGGAACTGGTTAGATACTCACCCTTCCCTTTCCTCCCCCTGGGTGCCAAGGAGTAAAGCAGGTGTATTGGTGCTATGTAACCTGTTCTAGCTGATGAAATATGGTCCTAGTGAGGGGTGCCATTTTCCTTCCCAGATTCTCCCATGAAATTCTTGGTCCACTTTCCTAAAACTGTTGAATGCAGAGAATTTGAGTATGCCCTTGTGGACAGTAGAGCCACCTCTTGGGGGAAAAAATAAACTCATTTCCTAACATACCATATAAATGTCTACTTATTTATTGCTATTACATAAGCAATAAATAAACCTTAACTTCTTAAGTGGCTGATATTTTGAATTTTTCCTTTTGTCTATTTGTTTGTTCTTTGTTTTATAATGGAAACAGAACTTAACCTGGCTAGTACAAACATACATCATGAGTTCCTCACTATTAGTTATTTTAAATGAGAAATTAATTGACTCTTTATATGCCTCACTTTTGTCTCATTCCACTTATCTCCATAAGGGCTGTGATCCACTCTTGAAAATATCTTCACGGGAGGAAATCACACATCCAGATTGCTATAACCCGAGTTAATGGCTAATTTTCCCTGAATACTATTGTATTATCCTATGCCTGCAGTCTGTGCGTGGTCCCATTTTCTGAATAAGTCGTCTTCATACCTTTCCTTTGCCTTCAGAATATGAACTTTTCCTTTAATATTCTGAGCATTTCATAGTTGTTAGATGTGAACTCCCTCATCCTCCTTCCAGCGGAATTTCTACGTCTTCCTGCCTCTCTCTGTGTGTGCATTTTCCTCTCTGTCTCTGTTAACATGAAATGAGTATCTCCACTATTTTCAATTTTGATAATCGTTTACCCTGAAGTTCGTTTCCTTTAAATTTGGGAGGTCCATTCACCTCTCAGGAGACTGTCTTCAGTGGCTCCCTGTTGTCACTTCATCAGCATGGGCAACACACTAGCTTGCTTTTTTTTTTCTTTTTAACTTATCCCACAATGAATGACTAATTTAACCTTAATCAGTGCTACAAAATTTCCTTATTCATCCCAATCTGA
Source organism: Galago senegalensis (assembly GCA_963575145.1). Lineage (NCBI taxonomy): Eukaryota > Metazoa > Chordata > Mammalia > Primates > Galagidae > Galago > Galago senegalensis. The sequence continues at coordinate 67,374 of CAUYTI010085160.1, forward strand.
TATTTTTTCCCTATGATTCTAAACTTGATTCTGAAAAATATTAACCATCTCCATAGTAATACATATAGTGTTATCGATTATTAATCACTTTTCTCCATAAGCAAAATTTCTTAATGTTTTCATACTTCTAGTGGGATTTAACAATACTTCCATTTTTTAATTCTCTCTCTCTTCACCCCATTTCCAATGTCACTTCAAGGTTTCCTTTCATCTTCCTTACTCTGACTATTGGAGAATCTTTGGGATTCTCACTGAAGTCTTCTGCTACTTGTATTCTATACTCTCTTTCTGAAACATCACATAATTTCACAAGGCTATTTTCTACTCTTTTGTTCTCATACCATTCACAATTCTATTTTTAATCCAGAATTCTCTTTAAAAGTCCTATGGGAATTATATGCTGTACGGTGCCAGATAACATACACCATCCACCCTCCCCTCTGCAAATAGCATCATTAGGTCTGATGGAGAGTAAACAGGTGGCAAAGAAGTGGCTAAGGATGGAGAGGGGCACTGAATCGCAGCTAGGAACAAAATTGTTCTCTACAGAACAATTAATTTAAAATCGACCCTTTTGACACAAGTTCAAGTGTTGCAACACGGTATTATTAACTACAGGTAGTAAGTTGTATAAAGCGTCTCTGGAATTTACTTTTTTTGCATAACAGAAGTTTTATACCCATTGAAAAACTATTTCCTATTGCCCTGTCCTCTCGCTTCTGGCACCATATGTTTTATAATTTTATATGGTCACTAATTTTCATTTGAGCTGAGTGGAACCTGTAGGACGTGAGTTGACAGTTTATTCCTCAGAGAATGTCACACTTTTTATTGTAGGTACTGAGTTTGCTTCATACCCAGGGCTAACTTCAGCTAATTGTGTTTCTCTGAGTTTGGGGATAGTAGTTACTGAAAATTCAAAAATTAGATGTGCTTGAGGGTAGTTCTGTGATTAGGATTTCTCGGGGTATCTGTGTGTCACCCATAGCTGGGGTGGACAAGTATCAGTTTCCTCGTTGTCTCCACTGTGCCTGCACCTGGTCCTAACAGGACTGTCCTTTTAGGTCTGTGGCTGCCTGGGGTGATGTTTTTCTTTCAAAGTATTCACTTGTTAAGGTCTATACCTTCTCATTCTCATTTAATAACCTTCGGAAATACTACGTTCTCTCTAGAGTACTGAGATAAGTCAAATTCTCTAGGTCAGTTCAAATATATATTTTAGCCTAGAAGTCTGGGTTGTCAGCCCCTCTTTATTTTTCCTGTTTGGGGGAGGAATCTGTGTTGGTGCTTTTATTTTTGACCTCACAGAATAATTTGAAAAGATTCTTATATTTAAAATAAATATGTACTTTTAATTTTTCAATAATGATAAGTTTTTGTATTTTATGATAATGGCCGACTAGCATATTTTCCTTTATTAATTTTCTACGGTAGAATACTGAAATAATTATAAAATATTAGCGCCAAAATGTCCACAAAAACTAATTGCAACAAGTTTTCTCTCAGAGCCAGAATTTTCCCTATAATATCTCTGCCAGGTAATTGTCTGTCATCTGCTTAAATACCATGAGAGACTTGCTGTGCCATGGTGAAATACGAATGTTTTTACACTTTCTATATATTAAGGTTTACTCCTCCTTCGTCTAAGTTGTCCTTGAGCTTTCTATTGTGTTTCTTTTGTATACATAAAATATCTTTGCATGTGCAGTCAATGTTTATGTCCATGATCCTGTTATTGCAAATCAAATTGATAGAAACATAGGATCCCCATGTCTTTAACATTTAAAAAAAAACTGCAATAAATCACAAAAGTTTTGAACTTATCACCAAAACTGACTTCGAGAACAAGGGTAATCATGAATTTGCTTAGTCAAGGATTAGTGGAATAAGCAATAATCAATATTATAAAATTATGTTTTAAACTTTTTTTAGAGATACTTTTAAATATATGTAGCAAAATTCAGCCTCTTAAGAAAAACTCTACTGAATAGAAGCATCAAATCTTGTATATTTTGCTAAGATAAGAAAGCCAAGGTGCAGATAGAGCAGTGAGACTGAAGAATTTCTGAAAACGATTGTTCTCCAAGGAAAACCCCCACTGATAGAATTTGAAGATACACAGCAGGAGACTTAGGACTGATTCTAATTGACACCTTCTACCTTAGAAAGCTGATGTTTAAAATAACTTCATGATGAGAGCAGAAATGCAAACTAGTAGGCACTCATCACTCTGGAAGGTGACTCAATCATAGGGAATACAAATCATTCAACTATATGTGTATTTTAAATGCATTGAGGGAGTTATAAAATAAAATTAATTCTACATATAATGCAAATTAGGAATAAGATAAACTATGAATGATAAAATATTTTAGAAGGTCAGAATTCACGCTGTTTTTACTTCTTGAAAATATATCTGCATGAAACTTTGCCTATGTGTATGTACATAGATTGGCCGTTGGCTCACATTGAAGGTCCTATTTTTGTCTTTATTAGGATCAGTTCAATTCAATGTAAACTTAAAAAGTGGTATACACAGTATTTTCAGACACCTATCAGGATGTCAGTTGAATTTTTCAGATGTCTCTAAGATGTTTAGTATGGCATAGTAAATTTACAATGCTTTTGTTTTTTATAATCTTGGGGAATTAGTTTTATTGATTTGCAAAACATTTATAGAGAATGCTTTTCCCAACTACCAGATGCGTACTTAAGACTCTGCTAACCCCTTCGTGTACCAACCATAAAATATTCTGTAGAGAGGTAAAAGAACAATATTTTAAAGTAGGTTGTGAGAAAATAAGCTTACGTGTACAATTTAACGGATGGATATTCCCAGGCCATATTCTTATTTTGAATACTGCTTATAATCAAAGAATATACGTCCCTTGAAATTATCTTCCCTTTAATGATATCCACAAAAATTAGAAACAAACATCTAGTCCTCTCTGGTTTAAAATTTGGAAAGGAATATAACTTCTTTTAAAAAACAGATAAAACCACCATTCTTTAAAATAGTGGATTATTAAGAAATTTCATACACAGAAATTCCTCCTCCTCCATGGAGTCACTTTCTGTCAGCATGGGGTAAAAACAGTAAATGGAAAATTCCAGAAATAAACAAATCACAAATTTTATTTATTTATTTATTTTTAATTTTCTTATTTTTACATATATATGTGTTTACTAGGTTTCCACTTTTTGCCTTCACAAAATCAAAAAGGCTTAAAATTTAACAACAATAACAACGGTTAAGATAAGGACTAGAAACAAAAACCTCAAAGAATGAATGCAGATAAATATATTCATAAAAGAAATCAGATGATTGTTGCAAAGAAGTATTAAGCAATAATAATAAGAGTAAAGCAAAGAAAGTAACATTCTCACTGTCAAATAAGAGCATGTCTATTATAGAAAGTCACAAATTTTAAACTGCATACTGTTTTCGCACTTCATTCCACCCAGGACATAAAGGATACCTTTGGCCAGCATATCCATGCTCTTTGTTTTGCCCACCTATTAGCCACTTAGTGGTACTCTTGGTGATCAGCCTGACTGTGGCAGTATCACAACTCTGTGTTCAAGTCACCCTATTTTACTTAATAACAGCATCAAAATGCAAGAGTAATGATGTTGGCATATTGTTATTGTTATAATTGCTTGATTTTATTCGTATCTATTGGTGCTAATCTCTTATTGTCTTAATTGATAACTAAATTCTATTATAGGTATGTGTGTATAGTAATAAAATATCACATATATGGCTTGGTAGCATGTATAGTTTCAGGCATTCACTGGAGATCTTGAAAAACATATCGTGGAGGATAAAGGAGGACTACTATACCACTACTCATAGGGATAACGAACCTGAGACTTCATCAAGCTGTAGCAGGAATGGAAGAAAAAGTACCCAGTGTACACAGTCCTATTGTGAAATTAATTTATAGGTTTCATATGAAAGCTATAACCTAATTATAGCCTAAGAATACAGGGAAGGGGGAGGGAGAGGGCAGCGGGAAATGAGTGGAGGGAGGGTGATTGGAGGGATCACTTCAATGGTTTATCTTACAAGGGTACAAGTGAATCTTTCTCAGAGTAGAATATGAACGTCTTAACACAATAACTAAGAAAATGACATGAAGGCTATGTTAACCAGTTTGATGAAAATATTTCAAATTGTATGTGAAAACACCACACTGTACCCCAGAATAGCATTAATGTAAATAGTTATCATTTAATAAAAAAAGATAAAAGAAATATTTAATTAAATCTCTTTGTGTATACTAACCCTCCACTTTTCACTTCCATATATATCAACATGAATCTATATGTCATTGAGTGTTTGTGATTTAATGGATTCTGCCAATTATTCTGATTTTTCAATTGAAATGAATTAACTTTTTTTTTTAATGTTCATATATTAGCCAGTCTAGATTTCACTGTGAGTTGATACCCAGGAAATTCTTAATATCAGAGAGTCAGTGGTCATATAAGCTTGGGTAATTTTTTACATTTGATTTCCCTCCTGAAATTTAGAACTTTATTTTATTACATTATAACAATGAGAATTTTTGTGCTAAAGGTATACATTTTTTAGACTTGTTTAATATAGTGTTTGCCCATTTATTTGCAGTGGAACATATATTAAAAATTTATTCTACATGCAACTTGGAAAATGCATTATAACTAATAAAAATTATGTAAATTTGAGAAGTCAGTCATTAAAGTAATATACAAATGCATCATGGATTAATATTTATTAAATACTACTTTAAATTAATTGATTGTACAAATATTGACACTTTATAACCAAATGAAAACATTTCTACTTGACATAATCTAAAAGATGAATTAAAACCAATATAAACTCTACCCTTTTATTAATTTTACAAATGAATTCTACATTGTAAGTGCAGAAAGCCTGTATGTCATCGAGACTTTTGGTTCAGGTCTTCATAAAATCCATAATTCACACAGCAACGTACTATGTAAATAATTACAGCTTGAAATGCTGTCAATACATTTGATTTTGAATTCAGTATTTTTGTGGATTTAGAAATTACATTTTTATGTGTGGCCTGATATGAGACTGTAAAATGAGTAAAAATTAACCAGTGTGTTAACTGCATGGGAAAATTACTTATGTGAAGATTTTTGCTTTATTTTACAAATAGAATAGAGTCTATTTGAGGAACTGAATGAATATCACCAGGGTTAGAAGAAATGGGTTAAATCTTAGTTTGGCTCAGGACAAAAGTGGAGAGGCAGATGGCAATAGACTATTCAAGGGTTTGGTTATTAATTTAAGAATTTTATAATTTAAGGGGAATTGGAAAAACCATCAAATTGTTGGTTTTAAGCTAAGAATCTAAGTTTTTTTATTTTTACTTTTAAAACACATTTTTTTTCTTTAGACAAAATGAATATGAGAAATCTGATTAAGTTTCTTATGTAATAGACTTGAACCAAATGGATAATAAGACAGTGGATTCATCATGTCAGTATTTGGTATATATATTTCATATAATATACATACACGTGTTTAGAAATACTCTCCTCAAGAAGACAGATACAGTAGGATTCAAGAGTATCTGGATTAGCTACTTGGGAGGCCAAGGCAAGAGAATCGCTTAAGCCTAAGTGTTGGAGGTGGCTGTGAGTTGTGACATCATTGCACTCTACAGTGAGGATGACATACTGAGACTCTGTCCCAAAAAAAAAAAGAGTATCTGGATTAAACATATCATAAACATTATTTACTGAGAAAAAAGACATTGTGCATGAGGGTGGTTTTGTTGGATAATTTGAATATTTTACATCAGTTCCCAATTTTACTATAGTCAGTGAAGGTCAAATAAATTCCTCCAATCGTTCAGTTATTCACAACTAACATGAATAATAGTGGAATTGTCTTGACACTATTCTTCTTCTTATCATATCTTATGTGAAACCACTGCTCAACCTTTCTAATATCGGCATTGTAAAAATTATCACTGCCTCCACTGCTTGCACTTCCCTGCTTGCAAAGTACTTCATTTCTTCCTTAATTTATGTCAAGTGCATTCTAACCGTTCCTCCTGCTTCCCCCATGACTTCTCTAATACTAAAGAACAACTAGACATTTATTTCACTAAAATGTAAGTTGATCATTGTCATTCCTCTGCTCAAAATCCTCCAACAACCTCCCATCTTACTTACAGTAAGAACGAAACAACTTCTAATGATGCATAAGGTCTTCTTAACCAGGGATCCTGTTACCCCTCTAACTTCATCATTTTCTTCCAGTTCTTTCACTCAAGTGCACTAGCCTGCTAGTAATGTCCTTCATGTAACCACATGTCTGCCCTCAGACTCTTTGCTTGTACCTTTTGACTGTGTAGGTCTTCTTCCCTCAGGGGACCCGGAGGCTAGTTGTATCAATCACCTTTGCAGTTTTTACACAGAGATGCCTTCCTTGGCCACTTCACCTAAGATTTCAAACCTCTTCCTTTCATCAAATGATGATGAATTAATAATAAGAAAATTGCTAATTTTTTTCATCTGTTTTACCCTTTAGAATTGTTAACAAGACACAAGGGAAAATTTTGTTTTATATTGCTTTCTTTCTGGATTTTTTTTTTTTGAAACAAAGTCTTGCTCTGTTGTCTGGACTAGAGTACAGTGGCATCATCACGGTTCACTACAACACCAAACTCTTGCCTCAAGTTATTCTCCTGCTTCAGCTTCCAAAGTAGATTAGATTACGGGCACACATCACCATGCTCACTTAATTTATGTGTACATACATATATGTGTTATAGAGACAGGGTTCTCACTGGGTTGTTTAGATTACTCTCAAATTCCTAGGCTCAAGCAAGCATCCCACCTTAACCTCCCAAAGTTCTGGGTTTACAGGCATGAGCCACCATGCCCAGGCTTCTTTCTGGTTTGTTCACTGATTGCTGTGTCCCCTGTATATGGAGTAGGCATTCAATGGTAGATTGTCAATTTAGTAGATTGTAAAGTGAACCTATAGCTATGGAAGCTTATCACTCAGAGGACTACCTTTGCTGGAGATATGATCTGGGTACACTCAGCAAATTAATATTGCTTAAAAACATGGTAGAATATGGACATAGAGCATAATGTTTTTCTGAAGTTTCTATCAATGTGAAAGAAAACCTAATTTTGGAAAACAAAACCAAAACACAGTGGCAAACACAATCATCTAGACAGAGAGTATGAAATTTGAAAAAAAGATCTAGGTCCTCTAGAATTCCAACTTCTAATAACATGGAGAAGAATGAAAGGGTGGCATATGGCTCTTCAAAAGATGGTTCAGAAAATAAAAGTAGGGCAGTGCCTATGGCTCAGTGAGTAGGGCACTAGCCCCATATACCGAGGATGGTGGGTTGAAACCCAGCCCCAGCTGAACTGCAACAACAAAAAAAAAATAGCTGGGCATTGTGGCAGGAGCCTGTAGTCCCAGCTACTCAAGAGGTTGAGTCAGGAGAATTACCTAAGCCCAGTAGTTTATTGTGAGCTGTGATGCCACAGCATTCTATGGGGGGCGATGATGTGAGACTCTGTCTCTAAAAAAAAAAAAAAAAGAAAAAGAAAAGAAAAGGAAATGCAGGTTTGTGTAACATCATGGAAACCTGGGCAAGAGTTCTAACCAAGCAACCAAGCAAAGATAACAAGGTGACATCAACAGTACAATTGCTAATAGATGATCAAGAGGATTTTACTGAATTTAATCAGGTAGATGTCATCAGGGATGTAGTGAAAAAATAAAACCAAATAGAACCAATGGCATCATGAGTAAGAAAACCAGATAAAAGAGAGTCAGAGTGAGAGATTAGGGCATGGTATTATGGACCCAGACAATTCAAGAGAACATACACAGTCAAAGGAGAGAATTAAGGGGGTCGTGGATGATGGAAATGAAGAATCCAAGAGAAGCAGTTGTGGCATTTTTAAATACGATTTTAAGATGGAGTAACTTGTATTAGTTTAGAAATATGGATATATTTAATTCAATACACACAGAGAGATTCTAAAGACACAGAATAAAGGACAAATTCTTCCTAAGGAAAGGGATGACCAGAATTAGAACAGAAGTGGAAGTCTTGGAAAGGACACATCTAAGGACAGGTATATTTATAGATCTGGTGGCAGGAATTTGAAATGGATTCTATTTGAAATTCTATTTACTCTGTCATTAAGGAATTGAGTTTATTAACTTAGATATTGAAGCGGTTAGGGAAGATGGGACATGGTGTTGTTCTGAGGAATTTAGTAGATTTTAAGATATTCTAGAACACAGGAAAGAAGTAAATTGGCTGGAGTGGTAAACTAAGCCCAAAGGGCAGAGTTAGCAGCCCACACAAGGTTGTCCAGCATGCACAATCATGGGTTTAAGTTGTGAACTAATTTTTTTTACACTACTCTAAGCATTGTTTGTAGAAACGTAAGCCTCTCATCTCTTTGAAGGATAGATTTTCACATCATATGTTACCATACCAGATTTCTGTTTCTATTTTACATATGAGATGATGATGAAATTTGTTCTGTGGGAAAAGAAATGTACATAATACATAGAAATTTATACAAAATGAGTTACTGACAGAACTCTCTCACACTTTTTTTTAATTAAATCGTAGCTGTGTACATTAATGCAATCATGGGATACAATGTGCTGCTTTTGTATACCATTTGGAACATTTTCATCAAACTGGTGAACATGCCTTCATCACATTGTCTTAGTTATTATGTTCAGACATTTATACTCTACACTTAGTAAATCTAACATTTACCCTTGTAAAATGCACCGTAGGCATGGTCTCACCAATTACCCTCCTTCTACCCATCCTTCTCCCTCCCCTCCCTCTCTTCTTTCCCCTTCTTCTTGAGCTATAGTTGGTTATAGCTTTCATATGAAAGTTATAAATTAGTTTCATGGTAGGGCTGAGTACACGGGATACTTTTCTTCCATTCTTGAGATACTTTGCTTAGAAGAATATGTTCCAGCTCCATCCATGTAAAAATGAAAGAGGTAAAGTCTCTATCTTTCTTAAAGGCTGCATAATATTCCATAGTGTACATATACCATAATTTATTGATCCATTCATGGGTTGATGGGCAATTGGGCTTTTTCTATGACTTAGCAATTATGAACTGGGCTGCAATAAACATTCTGGTGTAAATATCTTCATTATAGTGTGATTTTTGGTCTTCTGAATATATACCTAGTTAGAGGAATTCTAGGATTGAATGGTCTATTTTTAGATCCCTAAGTTATCTTCAAACATCTTTCCAAAAGGAACATATTAGTTTGCATTCCCACCAGCAGTGCAGAAATGTTCCCTTTTTTTCCACATCCATGCCAATATCTCTGGTTTTGGAATTTTATGATTTGGGCTTATCTTACTGGAGGTAGATGATATCTCAAAGTGGTTTTGACTTGCATTTCTCTAATGATTAAGAATGATGAGCAGTTTTTCATATGTCTGTAGGCCATGCACCTGTCTTCTTCAGAGAAGTTTCTCTTCAAGTCCCTTGCCCACTCTAAGAAGGGATCATTTGTTCTTTTCTTGCTAATATGTTTGAGTTCTCTGTGGATTCTGGTTATTAAACCTTTTTGGAGACATAACCTGCAAATATCTTCTCCCATTCTGAGGGCTGTCTGCTTGCTTTACTTACTGTGTTTTGGCTGTGCAGAAGCTTTTTAGTTTGATCAGATCCCACTAATGTATTTTTGGTGTTGTTTCGATTGCCCTGGAGAATCTTCTTCATAAAATATTTGCCCAGGTCAATTTCTTCAAGTGTTTTCCCTGCCCTTTCTTCTAGTATTTTTATAGTTTCATATCTTAATTTTAAATCTTTAATCCAGTGAGAGTCTTCACACTTTTAAATATTGACTAGCCAAATGTTTATTTCTATTCCATGAATGAGCATGATTTTTTTTTATAGTGGGCAGTTGTAAGTTAAGCTTATGGATTTGAAATTTAACTTCACAGGCTAGTTTTCTCTACTCTTGATGCAAAAGAAATGAATCAACCAGTTTAAAATCAGCGAAAATCTACCTGAACAATGCCAGAAAGCTGTCTAAGAAGGAGCTATGATTCAAACATCTCTGAAATGTTTAGAATTTATAAGTACAATTTCTACATTCACATTTATTGTAGAGGTAGTCATTCTTTTAATCTTTAAAATGTACCAGAGAGTTTGGCAGAATCTTCACTTAAATTATTTTGGTAAAAATGGATTATGGGCCACTGAAAATTCAGAATTTTCTTGAAGGTAACAATAATCCATAATTATCCCAATAATTCAAAGTCAGTTTCTTTCTTAAAATAGAGAATGCATAACTGTATTTGTATTTCAAGCCAGACATGGTGGCCCCTACCTGTAATCCTAGCACTCTGGGAGACCAGAGTGGGTGGATAGATTGAGATCAAGAGAGAAACAAGCCTGAGTGAGATCCTGTATCTATTAAAATAGAAAAACAAAATTGCTTGCAGGGCATGGCATTGCACCTCTGTAGCCCCAGCTACTTTGGAGACTGAGGCCAGGGGATTGCTGAAGCCCAAGAGTTTAAGGTTATCATGAGCTATGATGCCATGGCACCTGGCACTCTACCCAGGGCAGAAGAATGAGTCTTTGCCTAAAAAAAAAAAAAACAACAACAACAACAAAAAAATATTTTTTAATTTCATATAAGCAATGCGTGATTGCTATTAGACCAAGTATATCTCCAGTTATATTTGTGCCATATTTATACTAAAAATTTATACATTAATAATCTGGAATTCGAATTTAACTGAGTGTCCTGTATTTGTATTTTTCTAAGTTTCTTAACACAATAAAAAAGACATACTAACTACACTATAGGTTGTTTATAACTGCATTTCAGTAGAAACATACACGCACACAAGGCAAATCACAAGGTTCTTTTATGTGACTCCTGAATTTACTCACTGACGGTTCTAAACAGCAAGCACTGTCAAAGTCCCCCTCTTGTACCCTCAGTGCTCATCTCTGTGTGTCAAAAGCTTTTCACTTCAAACTCCTCTGACTCTTTTATACCTGACCATGGTAATGCTCTTTGTTAAGGATAAACCAGAGAAATGTGTGTGCATGTGTGTGTGCGCAGGGGTGCACGCACATGAGTGTGTACATCTGTGTGTGTGTGTGTTAGAGGGAGAGAGACAAGGGGTAGAGAATATTAGGTAATGGCCTTGCAGAGAGCACTTAATTAATGATAGATGAATTTAAGAGTTCAATTATACAGGGTCCTTCCTCCAGTTGGCCACAGTAGCCATTGCAGCCATTGTTATGTTGTCTTTTCCTTCTTGAGTAACGTTGTCTGGCATCTCAACAACAGATAACCTAGCTGCACTAAAATCCTTATTTCAGTTTGTTTCTGGAAAAGCCTAAGCCAAATTCTATAATTAAAAATATGTTTTATGGTTAGTTTTGAATTCTACTGAGAAGTCTTCAAGAAAAATGGCTGCTATCATTTCTGAGAGCCAGTACCTATGGAATTTAAGGATTAAGATTTCTTTGCTGGATGTAAGATTTTCTGAATTAGAACCTCTGTGTGTGATATCCAGAAACTCAAAGACATGATATAACCTTTCCAAGTAATTAGCATACAATTAAAACAGGCCCAGGATTTATAGCTACTAAGACATATTGTCATTAGTATAAAAGAGTCCCTATTTATCTATTAATTAACTTGTTTATAAAGTTACACAATGGAGTGAGAAAACACTACTCTCAGGGACAGGATCTGGGATCTGTGCTGATACTCATTTCTCAATCTTGTATAAATGTATCAATTCTTTAGGGCTTTATTTCTTAATCTACAAAATTTATAACAGACTCATGCTATACATTTTCAAGGTATCACATCAAATTATCTTCATTCTTATATTTTTCCTGTGCATTATAACTGTAACTGAACAGATTCAAGTGACATAACAAAACCAGTCATCTTCTTTTCAGAATCAAGTCTTCAGTTCTGAGGGTATTTCGTGTTAATAAATGATCAAATCTTAGGATAAATAGTCATCTTGTTGAATGTACTTTCTATTCTGTATTGTTTCTTAACCTTCCCATAATACTTAGTTCTTTTAAAATCCTGACCTTAACTCAAATACATATGTCATGGTGAGTTCAAATGCTGTTATATCATTCAACTCTATGACTAATATAATGAAAATGAAGGCATCAATTACAATACTTACTACAGACCCCTTATTCTATTTTGACACTTCTATTTGAAGTTAATTTTTAGTAGGACATTTTCATGCTTGTTAATACTGATTTAAACCCATGTCTTATACAGGAGGTATAAATTTACCTCTGCCTTGTAGAAGGTTTTGTGTGTGTGTGTGTGTGGAGGGGCTGGATAGAAGAATTAAATTGATATAAGACAGATTAGAGAAGAGAAAAGCATATACATTTATTTAGTATCAGTTTTATATGACACAGTAACCTTCATAGGAAATGATGGTGCTAAAAATAACACCATCTAAATGCTTTTAAATTAGGTAGAACAAAGAGAGATGATTGTGGAGTACAAAAGTAACTCCACTATAAGGAGCAGACTAAGAGAAGGTAAAAATTATTTTAAGAATAAATATAAATATATAGAGTATAAATATTTTATAATAAATATAAATTATAAATATTTTAATTTATATTTTCCTATAATGGTACATGTGAACAAACCTTCTTAAAATAATTTTTATCTTCTCTTAGTCTCCTCCTTATAGTGGAGTTACTTTTGTACTCCACATAAGGGTACTGATGAATCTCCCTAAATGTAGAATATAAGTGTCTTAACACAATAACTAAGAAAAAGACATGAAGGCTATGTTAACCAGTTGGATGAAAGTATTTCAGATTGTATACAGAAACAGTACACTGTATCCCATGATAGTATTAATGTACACTGTAATGATTTAATTAAAAAAAAGTTTGTGCAAAAGTTTCTTGATTTCAACTTCTCATGCTTATGAGAAGAACGTTACTTTCTGTCTAGGGCAGTGGTTCGCAACCTTCCTAATGCCATGACCCTTTAATACAGTTGTTGTGGGTCGCGACCCACAGGTTGAGAACTGCTGGTCTAGGGTAAGGAGAACATCTTACATGTAAGCATTTTATTTTCTGCTTTCAGGAGGAAAAAATGTGGGTTTGTAGGGCTAGGGGGTTTCAGAGCATTCTTCTTCTACCTTTTTAAAGAATATTAAGCTCAAAATAATCCTTATGCTAAAGTGCTGTATTTTGGAGTAACATATTCTGTCACTTTTCAATATCAAAATAATTTGTTTAGTTTGTGTTCACCTGCTTTTCTAATTCTTTTCCTTATAAGGTAAAAACCAAACAAAGTATAATATACTGTCTTATGCCTCTTACATTTGATGAATTCTAACAAGTAACATAGGAAATGCCATACATACTTTTAGCTTAGAAATCATTTTATAAAATGATAAAATCTTTAGTGTTAAATTCTTTTCCAGATGTGCATTGCTGAACTTACCATGATCAAGGCAACTCTAGGTAATATGATTGCTTATTACAGAAGTATGTAAGTCAAATTACATTCAGATAATTTAATAATTTCTGAATTATAATGTATTATAGAAATTATAACTTGATTACAATTAATTTAAATATGGCAGAGACAGGTCTTTACAATGTTTCAAGATCAATGGAAAAATGGTGGCACCTGTGGCTCAGTGGATAGGGTGCTGGCCCCATATACAGAAGGTGGCTGGTTCAAATCTGGCCCTGGCCGAACTGCAACAAAAAAATAGCTGGGCATTGTGGCGGGTGCCTGTAGTCCCAACTACTCAAGAGACTGAGGCAAGAGAATCTCTTAAGCCTAGGATTTGGAAGTTGCTGTGACCTGTGTGACACCACGGCACTCTACCAAGGGCAACAAAGAAATACTCTGTCGCTCTCTAAAAAAAAAACAACAAAAAGACCAATGGAAAAAAATACATATACATTTCTTTATATTTATTGAAAAAGACAGAAACTTTTTCATATGAGACCCAAAAGTTGAGACTTCTTACTGGCTAATGTTAAAATTAACAGTACGTATTTACAGAGATCAAATAACTCACTTAAAAGCCGCTTTCTTCATTCTTCATCAATAGGTCTCTATAGGATTTGCATTGTGAAACAATGCATTACCTTTTACAAAATAAAAATTTGTGACTTAGGAAAGCATCAAACAAAATGGTAAAAAAACATAATCCTTAGTAAGTCTTAGAGTATTTTTTTATTTCTCAGATCATTTTGCACATTGCTTTGACATACCCTGTAATTTTATGCTAATTTTACTTATCCTTATTCAGCAGTGTGGCTTTTAATTCCCTTAGTGATAAAATGAGAGGAAATTTATAAAGGATAAACAGAAGCTTAGGAGTGTCTCAGGCTGACCCTAATATTTCATACAAATAAGCTACAAAATGTAGCTTCTGCTTTTCCAACTTTTCTGTCACTCTCTGACCTTTCATGTGTCACTGTACAGCCTAAGTGTTCTGGTTCATACTGCTTTTTGCCATCTGCCAACTCATATCGCCATGTCTCTCTAGCCCAATGTTATAGTAAACATTTTATTTCTTGATAATCATAAACTAATCTATTATACAGAGGGGAAAACTAAGGTCTGGGGAGGCTGCCTAATTTACTCAGTGTTTTAAAATGTATCAGTTTACAAAGTGCAAGTTCGGGCTCAGACTGGGCTTTTCCCTTCCTCTTAGTATCCTAATACTGTCGGTAAAATAGACGGGATCCAAGATTTGAAACAGCCCTTCAGAGATCAATCTGATTCAAGTCTAAATATTGGTATGGGTTCATATTCGCACTCAGTAATTAAATTCAGAGTGAACTTTAGGAAAATATATTTCAGCATTATTTCCAAGGGGCAACTTCCCATCAGCAGGATCTCTCAAACAGAATGAGAAAAAGTAGAATTTATTTCTCAACGACTACTTTCATGTTAGTTAAATGAACCTCATAACTTAATAATATCCTACCTATATCACAAAGCAGCTGCACATGTTGGAATAGTGTGCTTGGCAATTCACTGGAAATTTCTGAAACACATATTCCTATGTTCATGCTAGCTCTAGTCGAGGTTTTAAATAAATGTTTATTGGTAGTGCTTTGTAGCTTGTTGTGTGTTTAGTTTAAATTGGTGCTGAGATGATAACAGCTAAAATCCCTGTCTATTGCTTACATTTCTGGATTTCATGTTAGTATCAGAAGAGGTTCAACTACTTGAATCAATGAAAGGCAAACACAATCTCACAACTCCTTAAGAAAAAAATATTCTTTTCTTTTTCATTATGTTCTATCTTACATAAATATTAGCCCATTGCCGATAATTTAGAAAGAGTTCAACAAATATTATGAGTTTTTATTTTACTACACAGAGGAGGAGGAAAAAGAGAAACGCAGGAATCAGAAATAATTTAATGAAGGATACGTACATCAGCACACATGGACTCTGAACACAGAGAGCCTCGGGATACTAACATGATGTCCCAAGTGCGGTGGACAGATCAACTGCAACGCAGTTAGAAGAAAAAGATGGGCGAGGAACACGTTTGTCCAATACCAAGAGATAGAGCATTTTGATGTCCCCAATGAAGGGAATAGGTGTGGTTATGAAATGAACACAGACGATTCCTTGTCATGGGTATGAGATAAGGACCTTGACTAAGGAAATAGAAGGACTAGAAAAGAAGGAACTGAATCCTCCACCATACACGAGAATAAATGAGTAAGTCAAGAAAGGAGTAACAATGACAATGGTACAGTAACAACAGAATTTAATTCGCTCTTTTTGAGAGTTTTGAACAGCAAGGAAGGACTTTGAATATTCAAGAAACCTGAACATGTTCTCTAATACAGTTTACGCATGAGAGAATATTATAATGAACTTCTAAAAGTGTGACACTTTTGCTTCCATGTTTAGCCATAACGCTGTGATTTTACCCTGGGTAGCTCTTATGCAAAACATTAATCAAATATTAATCATCCTCTCTCTGTTGTGGGCTCTTATGTGACTACACTAAGAGTGGTCTTATTTTTACAGCTGTCTTTCATATTAGGTTTAATGCAAGTCCTAAAAGACAGTGACAGACTGAAATGTTTCCACTTTCCTGAAAGGTTTTCCATTTCCTGTTCTTGATCTTCAACTCTTTCTCCTATTTCTCTTCCCATACTCAATCTGATGAATTGCTTTGTGCTAAGACCACAGCTCTGGTTCAGAAAAGCATGTCTAATGAGTAATACCCAATTATTTATGCATTCTCAAATTGGGACAATCAAAACTGAACTTTTAACTGACATTATTCAGTATAAATTATCAATGCTTTGGATTTTCTAGTCCTGTGAAGATCTGTCCTCTCTTTAGTCAAGACTTGAGCTAATGGTTTTCAGTCATGTTAATAAGCCTTTTTCTCTTAAATTCATAAGGGCAACATTCTACTGTTTATACAAGAGTAATTTTTCTGGGGTAACAGAGATGAGAAACTCAAGTAACATCAGGTAAACCAATCAGATTCTTTATTGCATGTCAGTCAACCACATACATCCTCTGAAAAATGGGCTGAGGAAAACAGAATTTATTTATTCTTGTATTTTTACTAAAGGAAAAATTATTGACCTCTTAGTCAAGTGTTAGTTGAGGACTCTTCTTTCTTCCTTCTTTAGAATACTGGTTCTCAAACTTTAGCATGGATCTGAATCAGCTAGGGAAACTCTTAGAATACCAGAGCTTGTGATTCAATGATTTTAGTGCCGGGAGGAAGGATTTGGGGTAATAATGAGTTTCCAGGTGACTCCAAGGCTGATATTGCAAGGAACACACCCTGTTCTAGAGTAGTTTCAGTTCTAGGGAAATGCTGAACCACACTACAGGGATTTTAGAATTTTCTCTTTTTAATTTTTTTAAGGAAATCTTAGTTCAACAGATAATTGTTATTAAGCTTATGTTCTATATTGGGGCAGTCATTTAAAAAATTGAACACTTTTACAAGTGTCCTGTGCAGCCCAGAAGACTGAAAGAGCAAATATTTTAACTGGATATTCATGACTTAAATGCATTTCCCTTATCATGTAAGTTAGTATGAGTGTTTTTAAATTCATTGGCAATAATTGTTTAACTGATAGGATTTTTATATAAAAGTGACTTAACTTTATGCATAAATTCTCCTCCAGCAAAGAAACTCACTAGATTTTTTTGAAAAAATGGAAATAAGTTAAGTGTGAAAGTTTGTGAAATAAAATCACCTGTCTTTAGGAAGGCAAATGGGTACTCATTTTGTAAGGAAAAATAAGGTATGTTGAATAAATGAGCTCTATATATTTACATTTAATCAAACCCTAAACATAAGTAAATGGCATAAAGGATATGGAGTCATTTTCTGTATATTTATATCATTTCTGGGACATGTAAGGTAATTTCAGTTATAATTTGTTCTTTATAAAGAACTTCTTTAAATAGCTTCTTTGAAAACGCATTTAGATTATTTCATGTGAAATATGCGGATGTAACTAACATTAGCTACGCAGGACTAGGTCTCTCTCACCTTGTGAGTGTGTTGCAACTTATTCCGAGGGAGAAAAGTTGCTAATGTATTTTGCATGAGATTCAGGGGCTGTTATCCAGGCCTTTCACATCCTACTCTGTGCTTAAAGTTGAATAAATAGCCTTTATTCTCATGAACATTTTATTAGATAAACATCTTGGAGTCCACTATTTAGTTTCTTTCCCTTGCCCTGTTATACACAGTATGAATATTCTATTTCCTAATGGATTTCATACCAACCTTTCTGCCCAGGTATGCTTGGAAGCCTCTAAACTATTCAACAATAAAATCAACACATTATTTTTTCTCAAAATATAATTAGGCGGCTTTTCAATGCCTTTTGATTTCACAGGTAAGAAATCCAAGATGCAGAGGATTGAAGTGATGGATATTCTCAAGAGGAAGCAGCCTAACTCATAATTTCCCCAGAACCTGGAGCTCCATTCAGGTGTTCTCCTCTCTACTACCTAAGAAACAGGCACAATAACTGAGAAAATGACATGAAGGCTGTGTTGACCAGTTCGATGGAAGTATTTCAGAATGCATGTGAAAACCCCACACTGTACCCCAGAAGTGCATTTATGTACATAGTTAACATTCAATTAAAAAAAACTAAAAAAAAAAAAGAAAACCCCACACTGTACCCCAGAAGTGCATTAATGTACATAGTTAACATTCAATTAAAAAAAATTAAAAAAAATTAAAAAATTTTAAAAAAAAAGAAAGATACTACAGAGGTTAAACAGATATCCAGAAAATTATGGATAACTTTAGGTTAATACTTTTGAAAGCTTTAGATTATCCAATCAATGTCTTAAAAACACACAATTTATCAAATCCAATTCAAGAAAAAAATAGACAAGCAAAATGATTACTAAAGAGCCAAAAATGTAATACCCAATAAAAGATCATAACCATTTAAAAAATGGAATTAACAGTAAAAAAATAAATAAATAAATAACTATCTCTCTTTCCCTCTGCCCCAATCCCTTCCACATATACCAAGGCAATCTTTCAGCTAAGTGCTGCTATATGTTCAAGAACAAATATTACCACTGTTAAACTATGCTACAAGAAAGAGCACTTCCAATTTATATTCAAAGCTAATATAACCTTGAAAGGCAAAACCAGGCAAGCACAGTAAGAAAGAAAAACTATCAGCCATCTGTCTCACTAGTGACCATAGATGGCTCATCTGAAATAAAGTAACAAAAACTCTTAATGTAGATCAGGGATCACTAAGCTACAGCCTTCGGGCTAAATCTGGGCAGTGGAGCCTGCTGTTGAATGACTCACAAGGTAAGAATGATATTTATATTTTTAAAGGGTTGTTTAGAGAAAGAAGCAACAGCCATGGATATCAAATGATACCTACAAAATCTAAAATGTTTACTGTCTAGCCCTTTCAGAATAAGCAGATTGGTTCCTGATTTAGAGGAAAATTATAAAATTAATTGAGTGTGTCTGATGTCCTTATAAAAAGAGGAAATTAGATGAGAAGCGAGCACACAGGTAGAACAGTCAGACCTTGGGGTGATGCTTCTACAAGCCATGAACACCAGAAACTGCCAACACCCCACCAGAAACCAGGGTAGAAGCATGGAATGGATACTTCCTTACAGCCCTGAGAAGGAATCAATCCTGCCATCACATTGATCTCAGACCCTGAGCTTAGCCTCCAGAACTGAGACAATACATTTCTCTTCTTCGAATCCTTCACCTTATTGTCCTTTGTTCCAGCAGCCCTAGAAAACTTACACATTTTTTTAATAATAAATGTGGCAATGTATTTGAGAATAGAGGAGCTTCCTAGGTAAAAAATGGACAGAGGAAATCTTCCTCAGAATGTCTTGTTTAAGGTGACACTGGAAGGACAAGAAGAATTCAGACATACCAAGAGTTTGGGACACAGCATCCTGGGGAGAAGGAAAAATGTAGCCAATCAATTCAGCTAGGCATATAAAACTGATTTTAAAAGGAACATTATTGGGATTGCGGGAGTGTGATGATAAGAGTATAGGTTCTTAGGTTCTTGCACCTTTGGAAGAATAAATGATTACCAAAAATAGAATACCCAAATTTGGTCTTAGGACAAATAGTCAAATTTGTCCTCAGATGTTTGGTGGATTACCAATGCTGTACTTATGTTATAGGATCCCCTGACAACTCTCAAAGACAATTTGACATGCTCAAGGTATTGACTTCATAAAAAACATAGTGAAGAAATTATAATTGCCAGCAACACCAGAATAATAAAATCACAGATTCATTAAAAGAGCTACAAACCCCAATCTTCACTCCAAAGTATTCTGTAGACCATCTCTGAAAAGTATCTTCACTGTCTAGTGGAATATTTCCTGTCTGCTCCACCATCTCAAAGAGTAGCCCACTCTATCTCTTAGCTCTAACTTAAAAAGAACATTTCAGATAGGTAATCTAAGCACATGGTACAAAATTCAAAAGACAAAAAATAGTTTACAGTCAAAATTACATCACCTTCCTTCTCTGTCCCTTTTTAAATACCATCCCTTACCAGAGGAAACCACTGCTACCAGCGAAGTCCATGCCTTTATAAACATACATAAAAATTTTATTTTTGCAACACAAGAAGATCAACTATATACATACTTCTGCCCCACCCCCACCCTTTTTCTCTCTAGGAATTGTCATATTGGTGTCTACAAAATGGCTGATTCTTCTCTAATATCTGCTTATATAGTTTTCTACTGTAGATCTAATTTCTTGCTCGAGTCTCACTTTACTAGATTGATCTGAGCATCTCTATAGTTGTTTCCCTATTTGTCTTTTGTTTTCCTTGGAAATGGAGCTAATACTACTTGTACTGTACTGAATGCCTGCATGATATAAGGAAAATTTCCCTGCAGTAACAAGAGGGTGATGGATTGCTCTGTTGCCATAAACATCTGCCAAAAAAGGTGAATTCTAGAAAGCAGCAAAGTATATTGGTTAAGCATACAGATTGCCCAAGTTTAAATTTACACTCTGCCACTTACAGCAACATGGCCTTGAACAAGTTACTCAACCCTCTGTTTCTCTTCAATTTCCTCAACTATAAAACAGAAATTAAAATAGTACCTGTGAAATTGTGGTGTTGGTGGATACAATGTCACATTAGTCAAATGCCTAGCCAATGGTAAGAGTTTAATTGTTGCTAGTCATTTTTGCTGTTCCTAACGTTGAAATCATCTCAGAGCATCATCTTCCTTAGAGGATAGAGATCATCCTCCCAAGTCGTCTCAGCCAATGCTCTGAGAGAAAGACAAACATCAGTGAAAAGAGACCTTCACTCTTGGCTTGCATTTCTGTCTTCTGTATTCCCTCTGTTCTGTCTTCTGTATTCCCTCTGTTCCCTCTGCATGTGTACGTGTGTGTGTGTGTGTGTGTGGTGTATGTTTGTGCTCATTAAGGAAAAATGACATTGTCTGGTTGACCTCCAAAACTCAGCCTGGTAACTTGTTTTCAGATCCTATCCTAACAGGCTGTTGACCTTGGTCTATGTTAGGAAACCCAACTGGGAAGTTGAATTTCATCTGTGTCAAGAGAATGTAATTTGACTCGTATTTATCTTCACCTAGAATCCCCTGTTGAATGTTAATTTAATGTTATCAATTTGATTGGGGTATAGGATGCCCAGATATATAGTTAAATATTATCCCTGGGTATGTCTGGAGGGTGTTTCTAAAAGACACTACCATTTAAACTGGTATACTGAGTAAAGCAGACTGCTATCCTCAGTGTGGGAGAGCTTATTCCAATCTCTTGAGGACCAAAATGGAACCAAAGATTAAAGGAAGGGAGAATTCACTCTATTTGCCTTGAGCTGGGACATTGGTCATTTCCTGTCTTAATACTAGGATGTACATCATTGATTATCTTGGTTCTCATGCCTTTTGGCTTGGACTGAAACTACATCACTGGCTTTCCTGGGTTTCTTGGAGACAACAGATCATGGGACCTCTCAGCTTCCATAATTTGGGGAGCCAATTCCTCATAATAAATGTATATAGGTATATATATTCATATATATAATATATATACACACACACACATATACATACACATATATATCTTATTGGTTCTGTTTCTCTGGAGACCCCTGACTCATAATACCATCCCCATCTCAAATCCGGAGCCATCTGTTTGTGCACACAGCTGCCAAATACAAATGACATAGTAAGAGCCTCTGGAGGTACTCAGGGCCACTGCCCATACTGTGTAAATGTTCCTAAATGCCTTACATTTCACTGTACCTGGGGCTTTGGCAGGCAGTAAAACAGGTTTCTGGCTTTGCAGAATGTGGGTTAGCCCCAGGGGCCCTTGTAGGTGGGTGTGACCCACTAAGTGTAGTAACCTGGAAATGTCTGCATGTACATGCCAAACCTGGAATCAACAGCATCCCATGCAGCTCTAGTTCAATTTCTAAATTGAGCAGACAGCTTAAAACTTCAGTGATGATCTAAATAGCTTCTTTAAGATACACTTAATTCAGATTTAACAAGACAATTAAATTTAACAAGATGCTGTTAAATACCAGCGATTGTTTAATATGGGTATGTGGGGGAGCTGCCATGGAGGAGACACACATTATTATTAATTGCTGCTAAATTATTTTAATCACCAACATTTAAATCCAACATTTCTTATCCCATTCTGTAGGATCCTAAATGCAATATATAAGCAATGATACACAGTCTTTAATGACCTTCGTTCTCCAAAGGAGAATGAAAACTAATGTGTATAGTATGCTCACACATACAATGTGCCAAGCACTATTCTAAGCACTTTCCAAATAATACAAATAACCCTCACAATAACACCATCCACACTCCTGTTTTCTTCCTATTTTATATCAGGAAACTGAGTCACAGGGTAGACACGTGCTCCAGGGTCTAACAAGTAGGAAGTGATGGAACCAAGATTTGAACTCAAGCTGTCTGAATCTGAAGCCTGTAGGCTTAACTGCCAACCACACTCTCTCCAAGATGAATGCAGACCTTCAAATCTCTCATCTTCGAACTCTAGCTCATTCTAACACTAAAAGGACTGGGAACTTTGGATCCAGATGAACCTGGGTTAGAATTCTGACTAGTCAGTTGTATGACTATGGGCTCCTAAGCCTATTTCCTCACCAGGGAAATGCCAGTATTAACTCACACTCACGTGGTCAGACGATGCATATAGTGCACCTTGCACAGGGACTGGCACATAGTATAAACTCAAGTTCATTTATTGGACAGATACTAATATAGCACTTGCCCTGTACTGCCCTGAGGTAGACTTTGGGGACCAAATAATGAGCAAAAATGGTGAACAGAATTCAGGTGCTTATCACATACATGCAAATGAACATGCAGTGAAGACTGGACAATGCTGAGAGGGAGAGGTACATGCTACCCAGAGAAGGTCTAAAGGGGACTTTGCCCACTGCTGCAAGGGTTCCCTGAGAAGTGATGAGCACACAGTGACCCCCATCCCATGCAGAAGTAGCTATTTGGCTAAATAGATCTGCTGATCTCTATGTGTGGGCTTCAGTGTGGGATATCTAGCTTGTTTTTAGGTTTTTTTTTTTTAATGTACATTTGAGCTTTTGAACTTGGGAGGCCATCAAGGCACAGTTGACTGGGTCAGAAACTGGCAGAGGAAATTTGATCTCTGCCTTTTCTGTGAATCCTGAGGATTTTATTTTATTGTTTCAGGTTCATTGAGAGTACAACAAAATAGGTTGTATTATTTGTATTTGTTAAGTAAAGCCCCTCTTATGATTGTGTCCCAGCCCCAAGAGGTGTGCCCTACACACTAACATTGTGCCCATTAAGTTGGACCACACCCTTCTCCCTCCCTCCTCTCCTCTCTCCCCTCCTAATCCTGAGGATTATTGAAAAAAATCTTGGCATTGACCTCCTCTAGCATGGTCTCTAACATAGACAAGGTACTCAATAAATATTAGTTAAATGAATAGATAAAAAATGTAAAGCCTAAGGCAAAAGTCCTGGGGTTTGCATCACAACTCACATTATCTAGAGTCTTTTCTGTCCGTATCATTTAAGTGGAACTCATTTAAATCTGGGCTACAAGCTGTATGACTTTGAACAAGCCACTGCTTCCTATGCCTCATTTTACTCTTCTGAAAATTGGGTTACAATGAGGATTAAATCAGGCATTATGTAAAACACTAAGCATGGTTCCTGTCACATGGTAGCTCTCATGGCAACATTAACTGAGACTGTGGTCAATGGCAGTGATGGTGTGGTTCTTCAAACAGTTGGTCATTGCATCCTCCTTCAAAATAAAAGAAAAAAGCCAAGGTTTAGAGATGAAAAGTTACATAGTCAAACCCAGATCAGCTAGTTCCAAAGCCACTGCTCCAAGCGAGCCAGCAGAAGCCTTTTGAACAGATCATACCATGGAGAAAGCGCCAGAGCGAGAGGCCGCTCTGGGAGGGCGTGCAGGAGAGTGAGGTCAGCTGGAAGTAACTCCTTCCTTTTGAGCAAGCAGCTGACAGCCTTCTGTTGTCCCCCAGTTATTTCCCCTCCTGCCATTTTCTGGTATGGGGATGGGGGATGCAGGATTGTGAAAATGGACAGAAACCGATTCCTCTCCCTTGAGCTTAGTAAAAGAAATATGAGAAAGAGAAGCCAGACAGAAGCCTTCCCTTCCCTCTGAGGCTCTGAATCCTGCCACTGCAGTGACTGCAAGTCTGAGACCAAGCTGCCCCCTAACGTACACTCTCCACATTCAGGAGGCCACAGCTGTGGGTGCAGACGCACTGCAGCCATTAGCAACTAGCTTGAGGCAGGGAGAAAGGGGAAAACACTCAAGTGCCATACGCAAGCAACAGCAGGCCCTCCATGTGTATTTACCAGGGTCCTGGCCTGTCGTTTGGACTCATCTAGGTGGAGATTTCTGCAGTAGTATTGACTTTTTGTTAGGGGTGGGGAGGAGTATTCTGTGCATTATTATAGGATGTTTAGCAACGTCTTTGGCTTTGTCCCATTTATATATCAGTAGGGCTTCCAGGATCATAACAAATATGTCTCCAGACACTGCTGAATGTCCTGAGGAGGACAGAGTTGCTTCCATTTGAGAACCACTGTTAGAGGATAACTTGACAACAGGCCATGGCTGTGGGTAGGTGCCTTCCTAGCCTTTTCCTCAGTTGATGCCAGGCTACAAGCTCTGTAAATCGGCATCAGTAGGGCGGCACTGCCCTATCTGTTTCTCTAGTAGGGAGGGGAAAGTTGTTGCCAAAGCCCGTTTCATGGTTAACCACCATTTCCACAGACAGTTGGAAGACTGAGGCAGATGGGTGGGAGCTCCAGCAAGCTGGATTAATTTTGACCATTAGGCTTGCAAATGAAGGTTTCTTGGGAAGGTCTTCGCTAGGTATTATGCTAGACAAGGTGAAAGGTGCTATGTGAAGAAGGCATTGTTCCCAGCTCCAAAGCTTCCATTCTGTTTGCAAGAACCATATGAGAAGTTAGAACCATATCTTCTAAGTTCAAAACCTGAACTTGGAATCCAGCTTTCAACTGTCTCATTAACTGGGGCTGTATATTGCCAGGGGCCAGAGTGGGTGGTTGAGCTCTTCCTGTACGTTAATTCACATTCTGCCTTTATTGCCTAGATCCCTGGTATGGAGGCAAACGGATTCAGGAGAACAAAATAGTCATTCATTCAACACCTAGTTTTACTCAGCACTGCTATGTTCAGGACTGTGCCATTCTGAATATGAGTTAGTAACGAAAACATATTCAATCCATTCCCTCTTAAAGTCTACCATCTAAGGGGGAAGACAGACATTTGGTAGAAATAGCACACAGTGGCTCGGAGCCTATAGCTCAACCGGCTAAGGCGCCAGCCACGTACACCTAAGGTGGCGGGTTCGAATCCCCAGCCCGGACCCGCCAAACAACAATGACGGCTGCAACCAAAAAATAGCAGGGTGTTTTGGCAGGCGCCTG